>CAUYPK010016591.1:0-21863 GCA_963574355.1 Loris lydekkerianus | reverse complement strand
CATAAGGTTGTTTAGCTTCCATGTTTTTGTATGGGTATACAGGTTCCTGTTGTTATTGAGTTCAACTTTTATTCCATGATGGTCTGAGAAGATGCAAGGAATAATTTCTATTTTTTTTAAATTTGCTGAGGTTAGATTTGTGGCCTAGGATGTGGTCAATTTTAGAGTATGTTTGTGGGCTGCTGAGAAGAATGTGTATTCAGTTTTGTTGGGGTGAAATGTTGTGTAGATGTCTGTTAAGTCCAGATGTTGAATGTTAAGTTTAAATCTAAAATTGGTTTGCTTTGCTTTTTTTTTTTTGGAGGATTTATCCAGCACTGCTAAAGGGGTGTTAAAATCTCCAACTACTATGGAAGTGGAGGAAATCGAGTTCCTCATGTCTGTTAGAGTTTCTCTTATAAATTGAGCTGCATTCTTGTTGGGTGCATAAATATTAATAATTGAAATATCATCATATTGAGTATTACCTTTAACAAATAAGAAGTGTTCATCCTTATCCTTCCTTATATCGGTTGGTTTAAAGCCTATTGCGTCTGCGAATAGGATTGTAACGCCTGCTTTTTTCTGCTTTCCATTTGCCTGGAGTATAGATGACCATCCCTTCACCTTGAGTCTATATTTGTCTTTTAATGTAAGATGTGATTCTTATATGCAGCAGATGTCTGGCTTAAGTTTTTGTATCCAGTTAGCCAACCTATGCCTCTTTAGAGGACAACTTAAACCATTCACATTAATTGAGAATATTGATAAGCCTTTCGAGAGTCCGGTGGACATTTTTAATCTTTTTACAACTGTGGGAGTTGGGATTTGATCAAAAATTTTCTGGGTGGGTTTACTTCTGTGGTGGAGGATTACGCTGGTCTTTATGGAGGATAGGTCTGAGAATATCCTGGAGCACTGGTTTAGTTATGGCAAATTTCTTCAACATGTGAACGTCATCGAAGTATTTAATTTCTCCATCATAAATGAAAATCGGTTTAGCTGGGTACAGGATCCTGGATTGAAAGTTATTTTGTTTTAGGAGATTAAAAGTCGATGACCATCCTCTTCTAGCTTGAAAGTTTTCAGCAGAGAGATCTGCAGTTATTCTAATATTCTTCCCCTTGTAGGTGATGGTTTTCTTTTGTGTAGCTGCTTTCAGAATTTTCTCCTTCATATTAACTTTAGTGAAATTGATTATGATGTGTCTGGGGGATGTCTATTGGGTTGAGTCATGCTGGAGTACTGAAACTGTCTGCTATCTGAATTTCAGAATCTCTTGGCATGTCTGGAAAGTTCTCCTTCATAATCTCATGAAGAAGAGACTCTATGGCTTGTGAAGCCACTTCATCGCTTTTGGGGATCCCTATAAGATGAATATTGGTTTTCTTCGAATTATCCGAGAGTTCTCTGAGAGAGTGATCTGTTTTTCCCCTCCATTTCTCTTCCTCTTTGAGAGTTTGGAAGCGTTTAAAAGCTTTGTCTTCAATGTCAGAAATCCTTTCTTCTGCTTGCTCCATTCTGTTACTGAGGGATTCTACTGTGTTTCTCAGATTTTTGAGGGCTGCAACTTCTTGTCTCAATGTGTCAAAATCTTTGGTCATTTGGTCTTTGAATTTGTTGAATTCTTGAGATATCTTTTGGGTTACTGTTTGGAGTTCTGATTTGATCTTATTTGCTGTCCAGATTCCGAATTCAATTTCTGACATCTCAGCTATTTGTTTGTGCATGGGATCTTGTGCTGTGTCTGCCCCATTGATCCTTGGGGGAGTTGTTCTACTCTGATTATTTATATTGCCAGAGTTTTTCTGTTGATTTTGCCTCATGATTGTTTTTCACTGTTGCTTCTGGCCATCCTCAGAGTTGGGGAGGTGTTTTCTCCAAGATTAGACCCCAGCAGGATCACTCTGTTGTTGCTGTATCTTTGTAGGGAGTGACCCTGTATAGTTCCTCTGGGGCTGCGCCAGCCAGGGAGTTCTAGTTGTTGAAGCAGCTTCAGAGTGTGACACACCTGGATCCAGCAACAGGGCGGGAGGTGTTGCGCACGGTTATGGGAGTGCCTGTTGCTCAGTGACTTTAGCAAATAGAGCCCAAGGCTCCAGCAGTTTCTGGCCAGGAGAAGGGCCCTGAGCAGAGGCAGGGAGGGCTCCCGAGGGTATGCAGCTACCAGAGTCCCTGGCCAGATGAGCGGGCCGGTGTGGAGGCCAGGAAGGTACAGGAGGGAGGACGCAGGGTTGCGCAGTTCCCGTAGTTCCTGGTCAGGGCATGTGTAGGCCTGGTGGGCATGGGTTGCAGGTTAGTGGTCATGGCATAGCTCTTATAGAGGTCCAGGCAGTGCCAAGCCCAGGATTTTGAGGTTGCTATGAGCTGTAACACCATGGCACTCTACCCAGGGCAACTGCCCAAGGTTCCATTGTACCAAAATCTGGTCTCACTCTGCCCCTGAGTGTTAAGGCTGTAAAGCAGCTCAGTCCCCACCTTTAGGCTGCTCAGTCACTAGGTTACTAGCTCCTGCCCAATCCTTGCTCTGTGACCATGAGGGTGGAGCTTGCTGGGGAAGTTCTCTCACGATGGCTTTCTGCATTCCACAGCTGAACACTATGAGCTCCATCCAGCTCAGTGGCTCAGTTTTGGGCCCTAGACAATGCCCAAATTTCTCCACACTCTTGCTCAAGCTCTCCCCAAGGCAGTTCAACTGAGTGCCAAGTCCAAGAACACCGAAACAATTCACAAGTAAGGCCTTTCTGGTTTGCAGTTTCACTGCTGCTTGTACTTATGGCTGCTGGTGGGATTAGGTCGATCGAACACATGCAACCACTTGCCAATTTTCCACTGTTTTTGTCCTATTGGGGTCCAGAGTCCCTTGCTGACTTTCTGTATCCTCAAAGGGATGAGTATAGGCAGATCCCACCAGTCAGAGATGCCTGGAGTATTATCTCCCAAGACTCACTGTGCCCAGTTGCAGGGAAGCTGTTACTCGGCCGCCATCTTGCTCCACCTGTAGAGTCCATTTTTGACAAACCCTGTCTTGACCGCCAGTCCCTTCAGCTACTATTCTTTGCTTTCTTTATAGAAAGTCTCTTGCTGCACTTGAGGCTGTCTTCAACATAGCAGCTGAAGTGTGTTAGATCATAGTGTTCCTCTGCTCTGAACGTTCCACTCATTGCCACATCACTAAGTTAAAGTTGACGTCCTTCCAATAACCTAATAAAGATCTGAATAATCTAGTGCCTGTCACCTCTCTGTCTCCCCCTCATTGTTGCTACTCTATCCATGGTGACTTTCTCTTCCTTGAATACCAAAGCTGCAGGGCCTTTGCATTTACTGCTGCCTTGATTATTTTTGCTCTTAGAAATTCAAATGTCTCTTTGCCTTACTTTTTCTAGTCTCCTTGCTCAAATGTCCCCTAGCGACACCCTTACCCCGCCTCCATCCCTCCAAACATCCTTATCTCCTTTGCTTTGCTCTGTTTTTCTCTATCAGAGGACTAGCCTCCAGCATTGTCTTCCTGTCCCCCAACAGAATGTTAAGATTTTGCTTTGTTAAGTTGTTATTTCTTCAACACCCTGAACACTACTAGTATGTAGGAGTTCAATGTATATTTGTTAAATGAAGGGATCAATGCTTCCGTTTCCTTCCAGAGTTTGACTTACAGTCTGTCATAAATTCCTTCCTTGGACCTTAGTGTCAGCATGGGCAGCTTCAGTTCCAGGCTGCAGATTTAGCTTGTGAAGCAGCCATGGTCCTCCGTGGTCCATGACCGAGCTGCTTGTGAAGCACCCTGTGGTCCTCCCTAGTCCACGACTCAGCTGCGTTTCCTCTTTTTTGTCATTTACCTTTAGTTCTGTCTCTCATTATCCACATCTGTGGCTGTTCTTCCTGTGCCCAAAGCATATACTTGCTTATATATTTCAAATCTGTTTTTAGCTAAGGCTTGTCTCATCTATTTTTTTTCACTTATTAGCAATTATCATTTAATTGTATTGGAAGAATCAATACCCTTTTTCTGTGAGAAGTTTTATGACTCTATAAAACAGAGTTTATATATGTTTTCAGTCAGTAGTGGCAATCAAATATCCTATTTTCATGGGATATTTTACTTAGTTCTCGTAAGGTAATTATCATTCCCATATTATACCTGTGGTAATGGCAGCACAAAGGGCTTAGCAGGGAAACAGATCAGATGTATCTAATTCCCGAAGGCCATGTTCTTTCTACTACACCATGTTGCATTTATTTAGGGAAAAAAGCCTTTCTTTTTTCTTTATTTTTTGGTATCTGTATATAAGTGACTTTTCCATACAAACATTTTCTTTCAAGTTTCTTATCGACAGATTTCTCCAGCAGCAAAACATAGTGGTTAAGAGGCCAACTTTTGAGGGACCTGGATTTGAATTTCAGTAAAATTAACTGGGGAAAAAGATTTTTCTTGGAGGACTTTAGAATTGCTAACATGTCTGTAGCATCCTGCGTTTTTCAGAGAAAAGTACCAACAAGCCTAAAACTAATACATGGTTGGCTTTTTCTCCTTCCCTGTAGGTTCGTGATGATGTGTACCACAGTATACTCACAAATAACCTCCCTAATCTTCTGGAATATGGTAATATCACTGCTCTGACAAATTTATGGTACACAGGGCAAATTACTAATTTTGAATATTTGACCCACTTAAACAAACATGCTGGCCGATCCTTCAATGACCTCATGCAGTATCCAGTGTTCCCATTTATACTCGCTGACTATGTCAGTGAGACACTTGACCTCAATGATCCATCAATCTACAGGTAAGTAAAGACACTGGGTTCATCCATCCATATGTTATATTTATTTTATTAAAGTTTTTATGAAAAATTTCAAGCATTCACAAAATAGAATGAATATATAATGAACTCCCCTATACCCATCACCCCATTATGAATTATGAAGATTTTTTACCAGACTTATATCATCTACTTTTTTTCTTTTATATAAGGAGACAACTTGTTATGTCCCCTCTGTTTTATACAGCATGCATCTCTTTTTAAAAAAGGACATTTTCTTACATAGCAGTGTCATTACCACATCTAAGAAAATTAGCAATAATTCCATGATATCTTTTAATGTCCAGTCCATTTTCAAATGTCCCCTGATTATCTCAAAAATGTCTTTTTATAATTGACTTGCTTGAATTAGGCCTGTTGTCACCTCTGGTTGCTGTATCTCTATAAACATACGTCTATAACAGCCATTCTTTTTGTGTCTGTATTTTTTCTTTTCTCATTTCATTGACTTGAAAAAGCTAAGTCATTGATCCTGTAGGATGCCCCATTCTGTATTTTCTGATTGTTCATGTAACATTATTTAGCTTATTCCTCTAGTCTCCTAGAGACTAGAAATCAGTTTCAAAGTCTTGCTTAGATTCAGGTTCAACATTTTAGGGGCAAGAATCCTTTATAGGTGGTGATGTGAACTTTATTTTGCATTATATCAGGAGCGTTATGCTCAAGGTGACTTGTAGGTTCAGACTCTCACTGAAATAGTCTAATGCTTTCTTCCATTGATGATTATAATGTGAATCAGTTATTTCAGTAGGGGCTTGCAAAATGGTAATTTCCTATTCTCTCATTTCTTCTACATTTATTAGAAAAAATTATACAAGGTAAACCTGGAATATTGTGTTGTGTTGGAAATCAAAGAAACTGATATAGTCTCATCAAAAGGACTCAGAAGCCAATTTGAAATCGATCTCACTGACAAACATAGGATAATCTAAGAATAAAAAGAATAACAATAAAATTAATTAAAATAATTCACTTGAAATAAAAAGATACAGAAGGTCATAGTGATACTTTTTTAAAAGGCAAAAACAAACAAACAACAACAAAAAAAAAAACATTGGTCCCATTAGAAGTAACTAAGACACCAATTCTTCACTTTGAAATTTGGCAGTTAAAGGAACAGAATTCAGCATTTCCTCTGCCTTTCTTGAATTAACTTTACAGTTTAATACATATGTCAGTTTACAAAAGAACAAATGGCATATTATTTCTATTTAAAACATTTTTATACACTGCTGATGGACATTTAAACAATTATTGTTCTTGTTGTGAGACAGAGTCTCACTCTGTCGCCTGGGCTAGAGTGCAGTGGCATCATCATAGCTCACTGCAACTTCCAGCTCCTGGGCTCAGATGATCCTACTGCCTCAGCCTCCTGAGTGGATGGGACTAAAGGTGCCCACCACCATGCCCAGCTAATTTTTTTTTTTTTTTTTGTAGAGATGGAATCTCCCTCTTGCTTAGACTGGTCTTGAATTCCTGGCCTTAAGGAGTCCTCCCACCTTTCCTCCCAGAGTGAGCCACTACACCTGGCTGATATTTAACTCTTTTATATACTGCTGGTATAAATAGATAAAGTCTTTCTAGAAGATAATTTGATAATCATACATCCAAAGAATTCTTAAAATACGTATACTCTGTTTTAGCAATTTAGCTTCCATGAATTTTTTCTTAGGAAATACTTAAGGGCTATATCCTCTACTTGAAGGGTTTCCACTAGAAGTAAGTTTCTTGAGGGCAGGGGCAATATTCATCTGGTTTATTGCTTATAATGGCACCAACTCTGCATCCAAATATTTAGCCAAAATCTTCCTCATGTCATTTCTCAAAGTAGCCAAAATTTAGAAATAACCTAAGTCCTCAGCACTAGGTCTGAATAAATTATTATATGTTGCAGCCATTAAAATGATATTGTAGTAGTGTGTATTTTAGGCATGGAAAAATGTTCTTTTTATTTAATAGGTGAATCTGCTCACACAGATGAGCAGAAGAACGTCTGGGCAAGTATATACTGAAATGCTTTACCTGGAGTGATAATCCTGTGGCAGATTTTTGGTGTATTCTTTTTGCTCAACTATAATTTCTGATTTTTCAACCATAATCATGAACAAGACTGTGTCCAAAAAAAATCTTTTATACTATAAAAAATGACAAGAAAGGATCTTAAACATGATTTCTTAGCAGGGCACAGTGGTTCACTCCTAACACTTTAGGAGAGTAACACAGGAGGATCACATGAGCCCAGGAGCTCAAAACCAGCCTGGGAAATAGTGAGACCCCCATCTCTATAAAAATAAAAGCTAGCCGGGCATGGCGCCACATGCCTGTCCCAGTACTCAGGAGGTTGAGGCAGGAGGACCCCTTGAGCCCAGGGGTTGGAGGCTTATATGGGCTGACCGCTGCACTCACTGTAGCCCAGGCAACAGAGTAAGACCTTCCCTCAAAGAACAAACTTTTTCCTTTTTTTAGTTGTTGATTTGTATCTATTCTATAAAACTATTTGTATTTTTTAACCAAGTTTTTATGATTAAAAGTCTCAAAAACAAAATTATTACATTTGATATCACTAATTTTAGTACCCCCAGGAAATAATAATTTGTCAAAAAAATGCATGTATCAACATGTAGCTCAGTAGACCTGGTTACTTAAGGAAATGTGGGCCCATCTTGCTATTGGTCTAGTTGAAATCCAGGCGTCCGATCTCTGTGTCAGACCAGATGGTTCCTCAGGCAGAAGAGCCTGCCTTTTCTCGTCAGATTTCTTTCTCCTGTTCTTTCAAGTGCACACAGGGACGTCACTTGATTCTGTAGCTTTCAAGAGTGAGGATTCATTCCTTGAGTTTTCTTGCCTCGAGGAATGGTGTTGTGTGGCATGAGTTCACTCTGGATGCAGTGCTGATGCTGACATCTGCATGTATGTGCACTCACGGTCCACTGTGCCCAGTGCTGTCACCGGTGCTGACACTGACACCTGCATGTATGTGCACTCACCGTCCACTGTGCCCAGTGCTGTCACTAGTGCTGACACTGACACCTTCATGGACGTGCACTCACGGTCCACTGTGCCCAGTGCTGTCACCGGTCCTGACACTGACACCTGCATGTACGTGCACTCACGGTCCACTGTGCCCAGTGCTGTCACCGGTGCTGACGCTGACACCTTCATGGACGTGCACTCACGGTCCACTGTGCCCAGTGCTGTCACCGGTGCTGACGTTGACACCTTCATGGACGTGCACTCACTGTCCACTGTGCCCAGTGCTGTCCCTCGGAGTCTCCTAACGAGACAGCAGCACCCTCCCAATCTCCACTGGTCATTTCAAGCATGTGTTGTTCCTTCAGTTTTTACTAACGAGGCTAATAATGACATAGCATGCTCCTATGAGTATAACTTCTCTCCTTTACTCTCCACTCTCCATCTAACTGGATGTAGAGTCTAGAAGTGGGGACAAGAATTTCAGGGTGTGGAGGAATCAGCTTCCATGGGCAGCATCCATTACAATTACAGAGGAAACTACAGAAGTAAGGAGAGGAGGGATAGCAGGGCTCTGCCTCTGCTTGTTTATGTTATTTGCAAGTCAGCAGCCCTAAGACTAGTATGAATCTTCCTTACTAGTTTATGGAATTATAATTTTGAATGGTGACTGTTAGTTGCAAAGCAACATGCGTAAACAGTAAACTAAAGGCTGAGCATCTTTGGATTGTATATTTACTTAGAGGCTGCACCTGTAGGCAGCGTAATCTTGACAATGTCAAAATATTTCATTTTTTTATCCTTTGCAGGAATCTCTCTAAGCCTATAGCTGTGCAATATAAGGAAAAAGAAGATCGTTATGTGGACACATACAAGGTAGCTTTTACTCATACTTTGATAAATGAAAAAGGGGCTTTGCTTTATAGACTTATGTTTTACCTAATTTTAAATTTTTAGTGTTATTTGCTTTCTTACACTTCAATTGACAGATAACTAGAGATCATTATGTGAAATTAAATATCATCTTCTGTCTTAATTCTCTGAAAACACTTGCCCAGAAAAAGAATACATTTATTTTAGCATAAATTGAAAACTAATAATTCATTTTTTATTGAAATTATAAGTTTTATCCCTTATAAAAATCACAAATCTGGGGATCTGCTGTTTATATCCCTAGAATGATGTATATGTTATTATTAATATATTTATCACGTTCTATAACCATTAGCCATGTTCAAGAAGTTATGTATTGGTTTGCTAAACAAATTTGCCAGATCTTAACATTTTTAAATAGAAATTAATTACTTCTTTCTATGAAATTAGTATCAATAGAATTCTATTGGAAATTTAAAAAAAAACTCAATAGCTACCATGCATTGCATTCTTCACAACAGTATCAAGACAGGAGCACTGAAGCAGTTTTCTCATATTCACATTATTTTATGTCACAGTTCCAGAAACATCTTTCTAGGCATTTTATGACTGTCAGTATTTAATTCTTTTAGCAGTCAGAAATGGAACTTTGCTGTGGGAATCAAGAAGTGACTCATGAAAATTCACTGCCCCTGATTCTGTTATCAGAGCCAGACAGGAGCTCTGGGATTTGGGACTAGTGACAGTAAATGTCTAGATGAGCTTCCCGCTTTATGATGGGAAGATAGGAGTAGTGAAAACCCATCATATTCCTTTTTTTCATCTCTTTGCAATTATGCCACAAAACAGCCATAAAGTATAATGTTAATACCAATATGTGGCACAGATTTTACATTTCTATTATGTTTCCAATTCTAGAGAAGCATTTCTCCACAGAACATAGCATTATATCTTGAAACTCTTTTGTAAAATGCAAATGTCTCTAGGGATCAAAGCAGCTCTCATATTGAGAGTGCTTGATCAGCTTAGACATGGTGAACCGTTGCTTGGGAGGCAGGTGCTGGGAGTGAGGATGCAGAACAGGTAGGTTTTCCACGAGGGAATGAGAAAGTGCAGGTACAGAATGTGAGATGCTTCTCTGGTGTTCTGTTTATGGTGGGGCACAAAGAGGAAACTCCCCGGCACTCAAGGAGGCTGAGGCCTCCAGGCCCAAGTGGGAGGGCAACCAGGTGGCAGAGAATGGAGGAAAAAACAATGCCATGCTTTCCCAGCAGTGCCTGGAGCCCACAGTCATAAATTCTTTCCAACTTCACTGTTTCCTTCAGTACTTGGAGGAGGAGTATCGCAAAGGAGCCCGGGAAGACGACCCCATGCCTCCCGTGCAGCCCTATCACTACGGCTCCCACTACTCCAACAGCGGCACCGTGCTGCACTTCCTGGTCAGGATGCCTCCTTTCACTAAGATGTTTTTGGCCTATCAAGGTAAGGATTGCTTTTATAGCCACCCCCAAAGTCGTGCTGGATCATCAGAAGAAAAAAATTGACTGGCTTTTTAAGAATTATTGAGACTAATCAAACCCACAGGAAGAAGAAGTCTATTTATTCCTTCAGCAAAAAGTAGTCATCTTACTAATGCCTCGATTTTTAGCTTCATATTAAACATGTCTATGTTTATAAAAACGCAATTCACTTTTTAAAAATGAAAATGTAATTCATAAACCATAAAATTTAATCTTTTAAAGTATATTGAACTCACGTTTAAAGACATCCAACCTAATAATTATTTCAAATCTTGTAAGTAACGTTTGGAGCCTATGTATATTATTTGTACACAGGTACATTATTGTAGTTTATTATTAGGGAATATATTATTATAGTTTATCATAGGAGAGTGCATTATTATAGGTCATTGTAACTTCTATATCTGTTAGGAGAGCTACACTGGCACCTTCACTGTAGTAGCTTTCTAGTTAATAATCTTCTACTTTAGCATTGTAAATAGCAGGCTGCAGGCCTAGATGACTTAGGAGTGAATTTCCTGACTTGTGTGCAAATACGGATATGTTCACCTGCTAGTTTCTAATGAGAACGGCGATATTAGGTCTATAGGTTTCTCATGGTGCTCAGAATCCTTTGTGGAATCATTATCCATTCATTTACTCAACCCATCATGAACTTCTTTATATTTTTACTTATATATGACGTCTTGGAGGAATGGATTTGGTCTACAAAAGGGCCTTTCTTGTACTTGTCCCTCTGTAAGTAAAAAGAGGAAATGCTCCACATGACAGCTGTTCAAATATTTGAAGGTTGTCAGCCTTAACCTCTTTTCTCTCTTAGTCTTGTTTTTCCCCTGGTTAATTATCCTTGGTTAATTTGACATTAGGTTGAGAGCCTCCTATGTACGTGGTCCTCTCTCAGCTTTCGCAAGGAATACCAGAAAATGAGTAGGACAGTTACACTTAAGAAAGAGTTTTAAAAACTAATGTTTATAAACAATTTTTGTTTACTATGGTTTCCAAGCCTGTCACTGTTCTGAAGATCTTTCTGAATGGGTTTTTGTGACTGCCCTTATTAAAAAATGGCAGTCAGAATAAAAAAGGATATTTCAGATGTGGTTTGGGACCGCTGCAGTGTTTGACAGAACTGTTGCCTCCCTCCAAGACTATATTTCTTTTAATGTATCCTAAGAATCTATTAATATAAAACTCACAATCAACTAAAATACATCAATATTTTTCACATGGTACTCTTATGAACATACTCATATGGTAATATTATGTTTTCTTCATTGTGTATTTATGAATGTGTATATTTAAAACCTTCAATCCCCATTCATTTTTATCTCATTGTTGGCTTTTGGATTTATATCTTGACTTGCTGGGTTAGTGCTGTGACTCTCAGCTTCAGCACTGTGTCATTCATGCTGTAGACCTTTCGTCTGGGGGGCTTCCCTGTGCACTGCAGGATGTTTAGCAGCATCCCTGGCCTCTCCGTGCTAATGCCAGTGATACCACCACCCCCCAGCCCAGGTGTGAAAATTAAAAGTGTTTCCAGGCATTGTCAAATAGTGCCTGGAGGGTCAAAGGGCTGCTGGTTGAGAACCACTGGTTTACTATATGCATATTCTAGATCATAGGAATTTATAGCAACACTTTTTAAAAAAAGTTTAGGAAGCTACAGAGAATCTTAAAAATCTGAGCAGAGCCTGCATTGTGCTTCTCTTGTTCCACAGTTTCTTAGTCTCAGCTCTAGACATTGTGACCCTAATATAATAGCCTTAAGGAATTGCCTTAATTTTTCTGAAATTGAGATTGATAACTTTTTCTATGTGAGTTAGTATTTTTTTAAATGGCCCTTCTTACTTTCGGAGAAAAATAAATATTATGAACCATATTTTTTCCTAGATTTTATTTAATGGTCAGCCAATTCTAATCAACTTAATAGATGAAAAAGTGATGAAAGTAACAGAAAATGTTGCTCAGCACAGCAATTAAGACTTGGAGAAGAAACTTATGTCTTTTTGGAATTGTGCTTTGCTTGATGCTGAGATTACTTTGTGATAGTCTCCAATTTAAAGGATGTATTCAAATTTCAGCAACTTCAGAAGAGTTTTAGGTTATGAAACATGGTTTCTAAGAAACACAGACACTGCTCTTTTCAGGGCCAGTTTTTGGATATCATATAATCTAGGCCTTCCCTATAGCTAGAAAATCTGATCATTGTTGACAGAAAAGAGAGTCCAAATTAAATTCTTAATTTGATTATTAATAGTTTACACTAGAAAAAAATGTTTAAAGAGTGACTATGTTCAGTTTTATTTTCCTTTGTAGGGAGTTAGAATATCTAGCTCAGAGTCAGGACATCTGAAGAGCAATGTCCAGTAGCTACAGATACACAAAAAAGAAAAGGAGGAAAAATAAGTCTTAACAGTTAGAAATGAAGGAATATTTTGTTTCCTGATGAAGAAAAATCTATTTACATACTTGAACTTTAATTTTCTTCTTCATTATTCATTCATTCAATAAATAAATCATTTTTTATTAAGTACCCATGTGCTAGGTATGGGTGACCCCCCACCCCTGGCCCCTGCTTTTGTGGAACTTTCAATCTACTTGGGTAGACAGAAGGTAATTAGCTAAACAAATAAGTGATATGAATTCATCTAGTTATGCATATTATGAAAGCATAATACAAATGAAAAATAGTGTAAGATAGCAAATTATTTATAGAAATATTTTCAAGAATATGAATAACATCTTTTAAACTATGAATAAACAAAATACATATCTTTTTAAATTTTTTATTAATTTTTTTCATCTTCCATATTTTTATTTATTTATTTTTATTTTTTAATTTTTTTTATTGTTGGGGATTCATTGAGGGTACAAGAAACCAGGTTACACTGATTGCACAAAATGTGCATCTTAATCTTGCTG
This sequence comes from Loris lydekkerianus, assembly GCA_963574355.1. Taxonomy (NCBI): domain Eukaryota; kingdom Metazoa; phylum Chordata; class Mammalia; order Primates; family Lorisidae; genus Loris; species Loris lydekkerianus. Next base: position 8,782 of record CAUYPK010016591.1, on the reverse strand, counting down.
AAGTAACAAAAGTAAATTAATTATAACAGGCCTCAAATGAAATTAAGTCTTTGTGTCTTAATTGTATTATTTGTGTTTCTTTATAGATCAAAGTTTTGACATTCCAGACAGAACTTTTCATTCTACAAACACAACGTGGCGCCTCTCATCTTTCGAATCTATGACTGATGTGAAAGAACTTATCCCAGAGTTTTTCTATCTTCCAGAGTTCTTAGTCAACCGTGAAGGTATAGCAATAAATTATTTTTAATTTGTATTTCTGAGGGTTTGTTGTTATTTTATAATTTTCTAAAAATAAAATAGCTTTCTTAAGTTCTAAAATTTGAAGCATCAAATAAAAGGAATTTCTATATTTATCAAGTACATAAGTCTATTTTCAAATGAGCTTGAGGATATTAAGTATTTTATGGGACTAAATGTATTTGAAAGAGTATTAGCTATTAAAATTATAAACATGTTTAATTTTGTTATAGAAATTGCTTTATTTTCATATGAAGGTTGCAATATATTCATTAAAAATAAGTATGAATTTATTAAAAGCAAATGTAAACCAAAATCTCAGTTATTTTATGAAGAATGACAGAAATAAACATAAACTACTCTAATCAGAACTTAGCACTAAAAGGAATACTGGAACAAAAACAAATATTTTGTGATGTGAATTACCAATAATCTTGGCCAACTTTACATGTTCTTAAATAGAAGATCATTTAACACTTTAAGGGGTGTCATTTTGTCATTTTTCTATATTGCTTAGTTCCATGTTTTTATGTGGCCCTTAGGAACATATTCAAATTTAGAATTAAATCTTTAGGGGAGTTGGTATTGAGCAAATTACTTTAGCATTTTGTTTTATACTAACTAGCCTCTCAGGGTTTTTTGAGAATCATTAATAAATCCATACAGCTGGTTACCCCAGAATATGTTCTGTAGTGTTGCCCAAGCAAGCAATGCCTCCATCAAATATCAGCAATTTAGGGAACTTACCTTGAGGCTTTCTATTTGAGACTCAGATTTACTGCTTAGTTTCACTGTCCATGAAAATAATGGATAGTGTCTGTGGCTATTTAACAAATGAAATCCCAACACTTAGTGGCTTAAAACAATAATAAATTTATTATATGTAGTTTTTGTTAGGTCAGAAATTCAAGAACAGCTCAGTCAGGTGGTTTTGGCCCAAGGTCTCTCATGTGTTGCATTCAGATTGGCTGGAGCTGGAACAGGCAGGAGATGGGGCGGCACGTTGCTCTTCTCCGCGCAGTATCAGTGCTTTTCCACTTGGTCTACCCAGATAGGCCAGGTGGGGCTTCCTCGCAGCGTGGCTGCCTGGATAGCTTACCTGGCAACTCAGACTTCTCAGGCGAGGGTCCGGACAGAGACGAGCGAAGCTCCCTGGCTTTTCCCCCCTAGCCACGATGATCACACAGCATCACTTCCACTGCAATCTATTCAATGAGGAAATCATAAGAACCTGCCCAGATTTAAAAGGAAGGAGGATTTGCCAGGTGATGGGGAGTAGCAAGGTTCTGGAAAAGTATGCACGACAGGAGATGTAGCCATTTTTGGAAAATACCATTTTCTGCAGCGTATATCATATCCTTTCCTATCAACATTCTTCTCGGCCTCTCACTGTATCTCAGTGACCTGCTCTAGGTGAGGAATATCTATCTCTGTGAGATGCCACCAGAACCCTGAGAGTTGGAGGTGATTTAGTTTGTAGAAACCCCCTACTGCCCAGCCCTTCCCCAGCCTAACCCTTAGGTGCCTCCTGCACTGGTGGTTAAATGGACAAGTTCCTGCTACTGCCTATCCCGAAACTGCACATAGAATTCTGTAGGTCCTTCGCCCTTCCTGTCCGTCTTACATCAGCCCTGCTGGTGCTCTAAACAATGACTACTGAGCTTTTCAAGATGCTCTGCCCCCATCCCATGTTAATTTTATATAAGTCCTTGATTTATATTCCACTTCATATCATTTCAAAATACTTCCAGTTTGCTGAAGATACTTCCTTTTTCACAAGATCAAAAAGTAGACAGTACCTTTATTTTATATGGAACTTACATAGCTTTTAAAAGATCCTTTTTCATTTTCATTCTATTATGGTCTTTAGTACACCATAAAATGTAATATGGCAAATCATTCCCATTCAAAGGTAACATTTCTTTTAGGACAATTTTTTAAAATAAACACTTGTGAGATTTTTGTTTACTCTAGTAGACTAATGAGACAATTAGATATTGGCTCATTTACATCACAGAAGAACCCTCTTATTCCGTGTGTTTGGATATTTTTTTGTCTACAGGATGCTTCGACCTACAGATCTACCATAAAATTAACAGACTGTGACAATTTATTGTAGGAAATGTATACTTTATATTAGTTGAGTTCTTAACCTACAAAATACTAATATTTAATAAATATAAATAATCTTGAATTTATTACACTATTAATAGTGATAATTCAGAAATGTTTATACAAAGCCTTTGCTTGATTTTAATCAGGTTCATGGATGACTAGATATTGAAGCACTTGTGTTTAAAGATTTGATAAGTGGGAATATTTGATTAACTAGGCAGTGGCTTTCTGCTTTACTTTCAATATGTTAAGAAATAGTAGAAAAGCTCTCAAGTTTAATTAGGATAGGATTAATTCATATAGTCCTACTAATAAGTAAGTAATGAGCAATAATTTTTCTTATTTAAAAGGTAAATCCTCTTTGCTATTTTTTTTTTCCTGGTTGTAGCAGATAACCAGCTGTTTACTTGAATTCTTAAGAGCCACTCTGTGGGTCAAAGGAAACGTGCTTTTGGAAAGACAAACATTAACATTAGCCTTCACCTTTAGGTTTTGATTTTGGTGTGCGGCAGAACGGGGAGCGCGTCAATCATGTCAACCTCCCCCCGTGGGCACGCAACGACCCTCGTCTTTTTATCCTCATCCATCGGCAGGCTCTCGAGTCTGACTACGTGTCCCACAACATCTGTCAGTGGATTGACTTAGTGTTTGGGTACAAGCAAAAGGGAAAAGCTTCTGTTCAAGCCATCAATGTTTTTCATCCTGCCGTAAGTGACTCTTTTAAAATAACCTACATTTTTATAAGATAGAATCTGAATATTTTAAGGTTAGCTGTTAGACTATTCCTTTAAATACCCAAGTTATCAAAGAGAATTGGCGATAACATCAAAATGTTGCCCAGTATTTTTCAGATTTTATATTTTGTCTTTTTAAAAATAAGTTACTACCAGGCTTAGCGCCTATAGCTCAGCAACTAGGGCACCAGCCACATACACAGGAGCTGGCAGGTTCAAACCCAGCCCGGGCCTGCCAAACAACAATGACAACTACAACAAAGAAAATAAGCTGGGCATTATGGTGGGCGCCTGTAATCCCAGCTACTTGGGAGGCTGAGGCAAGAGAATCACTTAATCCCAAAGAGTTTGAGGTTGCTGTGAGCTGTGACGCCTCAGCACTCTACCAAGGACGACAAAGTGAGACTCTGTCTCAAAAAAAAAAAAAAAGTTACTGTCTGGGTTAGTGGTTCTCCAAAACCACCCAGGTTTGGTGATTCACGAGGCAGACTTAAGGATTCAGCAGCTCAGGTTTATTATGGTGAATAATACACAGGACCTAGGGGCAAAGTCTGGGTAAAGCCAGGCACAGACTTCCCAGAGTCTCCTCCTGGTGAATCCCAAAGATGTCAGAAACCTGGGGCCCTGGCTTTCTCCTGGGGCTATTTATGTCGGCACCCTGTGCTTTGCATGTACTGAAGTTCCAGGCTCCCAAAAGGAAAGCAGGTATTCAGCATAAACCCCAGCGTTTGTATGTATAGCTTAGGCAGAGTAAGTCACTCTTATCAGTCAGGGAACAGTGGGAACTCTTCTGAAATCCAGGTTCCTAGACACCAGCCATAGGCTGACCTTGGAAGCACGCCTTTCCAAGGAGAACAGTCAACCTTGCTATGAGAACTCTTTTTAGTACACTATTCTACATACATGTTATAGTTTTAAATGGCATTATTTTTCCTTACTTCAAGAAGAAGTACTTGCTCCTTATTAGAAAAACATATAAAATATAGACTAGGAAAAGGAAGAAATTAAAAAAATCAACTTTGATATCACCATTCAGAGATAAATACTGAAACCACTTTTCAGCCTTTCTTCTATACAAATATGTCATTCCATTTATATAACAATAATCCTAATACTATTTGGCAACCTTTGTCTCTCTCTGAACAAGGTAGTCTTAAACTTATTTGAATCATTAGATCATTCTACATGGTTTTTAATGACAGCTTCCTACAGGTTGAGCATCCCCAATTCACAAACCCAAAATGTAAAACCCAAAATGCTCCTAAATCAGAAACTTTCTGAACATGGACATGATGCCGAAAGGAAAGGCTCATGGGAGCATTTCTGATTTCAGGTTTTCATAGGGAGGCTGCACTGGTAAGTATATAATCCAAAAATTCCCAAATCCAGAAAACTAAAAAATCAAAAACACTTCTAGTCCCAAGCATTTCGGATAAGGGATACTCAACCTGTATTCTAAAGTGTTATTTAACAGTTCTCTATTTTCAGATATTTATTTAAGATTTTTTTGCTTTTAAAATGACTATTCCTGAGGTTTTTTCTTTATATACATCTTCATTTCCTTAAGATAAATTCCTAGAAGTAGAATTGTTGTACTTTCATACATACTTTTTGATATTGTTAAGAAGACTAAATTTAAAAAAAAAAAATTATCTTGGTGGGACCTGTGCTCAGGGCACTGGCCACATACAGGGAGGCTGGCAGGTTCGAACCCCACCCAGGCCTGCTAAAACAATAATGACAACTGCAACAGCAACAAAAGAAATAGCCAGGTGTTGTGGCAGGTGCCTGTGGTCCCAGCTCCTTGTGAGGCTGAGGCAAGAGAATCAGTTAAGCCCAAGAGTTTGAGGTTGCTGTGACACTACAGCAATCTACCCAAGGCAACAGCTTGAGACTCTGTATGGGAGTGGGGTGGGGAGGAATATATATATATCTGTTCAAGAAACATTTATTTTGTTCAACTCTGGAATGTAAAGGTAAATAAGACCCAAATAGGCTGAGTAGGGTTAAGAGTAAGTGGGGTGGATGTTTCTGTCTGGATGTGGTGGTAGAGTCTGAATGAAGCCTCTAAAGGAAAACTCCTCATGAAGCAGGAGGTAAAGAAGCAAATTCTGAGGAGAATTTCTGGTACTGCCTAGGAGCCAAGTACGACAGATTACCTGCTAATCCACTGCATAAGAAATTTAACCTCTGCTTAGCACCTGTGGCTTAAGCAGCTAAGGCACCAGCTACATACACCTGAGCTGGTGGGTTCGAATCCAGCCTGGGTCTGCCAAACAACAATGACGACTGCAACCAAAAAATAGCTGGGCGTTTTGGTGGGCGCCGGTGGTCCCAGCTACCTGGGAGGCGGAGGCAGGACAATCACTTGAGCCCAGGAGTTGGAGGTTGCTATGAGCTGTGATGCTACAGTACTCTACCCAAGGCCACAGCTTGAGCCTCTGTCTCCAAAAAAAAAGAAAGAAATTTAACCTCTTTGTTTTCCTAACTTTAAAATTAAGAGGTAAAATTAGATTGATTTTGGATTTCCCTATCAGCTGTAATTCTCTGTGTACATTACAACAAATCTACAAGTATTTATAACAAATATGGCTAAAACGTACACACAGATCCTACGGTAAAACACTCCATATCTGAGCTTATTTATGCCATGATCCATTCCCAAAAAGAAGTTTTAAAATAAAAATCTCTTTAGTCCATTTTGCTCCATTATTATTTTAAGAGATTTACAGTCTAGGAGAGAGAATAAGACAGGTTTCCTGATGACTCTAAGATAAATGCTATGGGAAAGGTTTTTTTTTTTTTTTTTTTATTTGAGACAATTTCACTCTGTCACCCTTGGTAGAGTGCTATGGCATCATAGCTCCCAGCAGCCTCAAACTCTTGGGCTCAAGTGACCCTCCTGTCTCAGCCTCCCAAGTAGCTGGGACTACAACACCAGGCTAGTTTTTCTATTTTAGTAGAGACAGGGTTCTCACTCTTGCTCAGACTGGTCTTGAACTCCTGAGTGAAGGGATTCTCCCACCTCAGCTACCCAGAGTGCTAGGATTACAGGCGTAAGCCCTCGTGCCCAGTCAGAAAGTTTATTTTTTAAAGAGAATAATACAGTTTAATTGGTTAGTAATAATTTTATGCATAACAGTAGCAAATAGGGGAGGAAAAGTATCTTTTCCTTAGACCCATCTTAGGTTCATGGGCTGGAGCCTCTGAAAAAATAACAACAACAAAAATAGATTAACAAGAAAAAAAGTACAAATTTATTTAATGTAAGTTTTATGTGAGACAGGAGGCTTCATAAGGAAATAAAGACCCCCAAAAGTGGCTAAGCCACTTGTTTTTATGCCAGAGTTGATGAAGACTGAAAAGTTGTGCAGAAATGTGATAGGACCAATCTGGGTGGGCTGAATGTGATAAAATGAGGGAAATTGTAAGACCTTTTGTGTCCTTTTGTGATCAAAAATGGGACTGCTCCTTCTCTATGGGTGTAGGAAAGGCTTTTCCCCTGTGAGGTTATCATAACCTGCTTCAGGGAACGGGGAAAAAGTCCTTCCTGCACGTGCTGTTCAGCAAATTCCTTCAGCTTAAAATAGTTCCACCAAATACAAAATAAAGGCAAGGCTTCAGGTATAATTATTCAGCTTCATTTACATTTGATCCTAAAATGTGATTTTTAAAGCAGCTTGGAATTTTGATACTAACCTCAATGTACCCACAATTTTGCATCATCTTTTCAGTTATTCTTATATAAAATTTACATTAAAAGTATCAAAAGACTAAAATATACAAGGTAATTTTCATCTGAATGGAATTTTCACTAATTCTTTAGGGTAAAACAAAGTGTAGTGATTAAGTGCACAGCCTCTGAATTAAGAATTAAGTTCAGAGGGAGGAGAGGGAGGGGGGAGGATGGACGGAGAGAGGGTGATTGGTGGGATTATACCTGCGGTGCATCTTACAAGGGTACATGTGAAACTTAGTAAACGTAGAATGTAAATGTCTTAACACAATAACTAAGAACATGCCAGGAAGGCTATGTTAATCAGTGTGATGAAAATGTGTCAAACGGTCTATAAAACTAGTGTATGATGCCCCATGATCGCATTAGTGTACACAGCTATGATTTAATAATAAAATAAATAAATAAATAAAAAGAAAGAAAATACCAAAAAAAAAGAAGAAGTTCAAATCCTCATTGTGTGGCTCTGCCACTTGTGTGACTTTGGATAAATAGTTTAACCTCTCTGTTAAGGAAGGAAATTCATTTGGGCTAATGTCTGCTAACAGGTACAAATAAATGTTAACTTTTTCAAAAGGCATATGGAAATGCCTTTTGACCTTAATTCTTCATTCCCACTAATATACAAGGTTTGCTTAGAAGCTTAAAAAGAGTTCTGACTACAGGATTATACCAGTTGTCATTTGAGATTTTTTACTACATTAAGTCAAGTAGCCATTACAAATATCCCAGCTTAGATCAGCATCTGTAATAAGTATTTGATCCCTGGTGCTAGGAGTGATAGTGAGGGGAAAAGTGTTTAAGATTATTTAATTTGAAAAGTGTCTTTATTTGGGCACCTACAGAAATGTTATATTTAGATATGTAAATGATAAAGTTGCTGTAACTGATTAAACTGTCCAAGTGGGTATGCACCAAATATGGCCAGTCCGTACTCAGTTACTGGCCACACGCTGTTCAGTCCGTACTCGGTTACTGACTGCATGTTGTTCAACCTGCACTCAGTTAGTGGCCGTGCGCTGTTCTGTCCGTACTCGGTTACTGACTGCATGTTGTTCTTCGTCTGACTTTAAGGGATGATAACGTTAAGAAGACACATATAATAATAACCTTTACATTAAAGAACTGGAATTTTTATTGCTGCTCTTTCAGATTCACTTACAATTTTCATTAGAACCTAAAAGACATTGTTCTTTCTTTGTTTTGTTTTTTTTTTATTATTAAATCATAGCTGTGTACATTAGTGCAATCAAGGGGTACAGTGTGCTGGTTTCATATACAATCTGAAATATTTTCATCAAACTGTTCAAAGTAGCCTTTATGGCATTTTCTTAGTTATTGTATGTAGACATTTGTATTCTACCTTTAGTAAGTTTCGCCTGTACCCATTCTAAGATGCACCATAGGTGTGGCCCCACCCATTACCCTCCCTCCACCCTAACCTCCCCCTTCTCTTCCCATTTCTTGGCCCTTTCCTCATAGTCTTGTGCTATAGTTGGGTTATAGCCTTCATGTGAAAGCTATAATTTAGTTTTATTGTAGGGCTGAGTACATTGGATACTTTTTCTTCCATTCCTGAGATACTTTGCTAAGAAGAGTGTGTTCCAGCTTTATCCATGTAAACATAAAGGAGGTAAAGTCTCCATCTTTCTTTAAGGCTGCATAGTATTCCATGGTATACATGTACCACAATTTGCTAGTCCATTCGTGGGTCGATGAGCACTTGGGCTTCTTCCATGACTTAGCAATTATGAATTGGGCTACAATGCACATTCTGGTACAGATGTCTTTGGTATATTGTGATTTTTGGTCTTCTGAGTATAAACCAAATAAAGGAATAATAGGATCAAATGGCAGGTCTATTTTTAGGTCTCTAAGTATTCTCCAAACATCCTTCCAGAAGGGACGTATTAGTGTGCATTCCCACCAGCAGTGTAGAAGTGTGCCCTTTCCTCCA
>CAUYPK010016587.1:0-13877 GCA_963574355.1 Loris lydekkerianus | reverse complement strand
GGGTATCATAGGGCATATATTTGAAAATAAGTATGAAAGTGGAGCTTTAATAGGGATCGCATTAAAATTGTATATTGCCTTGGGTAGTATGGACATTTTAACAATGATGATTCTTCCCAGCCATGAGCATGGTATGTTTTTCCACTTGTTAACGTATTCAGCTATTTCTTTTCTTAAAGTTTCATAGTTCTCTTTGTAGAGATCTTTCAAGATCTTTCTTGATTTTCCCAAGGCAGTTCAACTGAGTGCCAAGTCCAAAAACACCGAAACAGTTCACAGGTAAGGCCTTTCCGGGTTGCAGTCTCACTGCTGCTTGTATTTACGGTTGCCGGCGGGATTAGGTCAATCAAACACACGCAACCCCTTGCCAGTTTTCTACTATTTTTGTCCTCCTCTTGGGGGCCAGAAGTCCCTTGCTGACTCCCTGTATCCTCCAAGGGATGATTATAGGCAGATCCCACCAGCAGAGATGCCTGGAGTCTTATTTCCCCAGACTCACCCTGCCCAGTTGCAGGGAAGCTGTTACTTGGCCACCATCTTGCTCCACCCCTCAGAGTTTTACTTTTTAAAAATTTAAGTACATATTCATTTTCTTTTACCACCCCGGATATCCATTTTATTATCCATCAATTTTCACATGAATATACCATTATATATAGTTTTTCTAAATTTACATCTATTTATACATCTATTTATGTATATTCTATGTATATTATATATATTCTAGATATTACCAATCAAGCCATCATGCAAATATTTATCTCTATTTTAGCTATTTATATATAAAATCTCAAAGTTTAAAGGTCATCTAAGTCTAGTTCTTTCAGTTTACAAATGAGGGAACCAGTATACAGTGACAAACAATTTACCTAAAATTACCTATTTACTAAAAAACCAGGTTTAGAAAACAAAAAAATGTATTAGCTGTTTTTGGTGTACCGTGAATCATTGTATAACAGATTTCACCATAAACAGAGCATAGAAAATCAGGCATAAATTTAACAGCATGAGAAATATTCATTCAAACCATCTAAACCACTTAGGAGTTAGAGGCTTATTTATTTATTTATTTTTGCCAGACTTTCTTGCCCTTTTCAAGAATATTTGTCCTGCATATTGTAAGCTAGCAGAAAGCTATGCTACAATTTTGCAAGGATACTTGATTGTAGAGATCTCCATCATTCCTATGTCAAGAATAGTACATTTCAAAACAACTTATTATGCACACTAGTTTACCCTACCTTTTTTTTTTTTTTAGAACATGAATGATGTTATTTATTTATTTATTTTTCAACTTCCCAAATTTATTTATTTTTTATTTATTTATTTATTTATTTTTAATTTTTATTTATTTATTTTTTTTATTGTGGAGAAGGGGCGGGGAAAGAAGGCGGGGGAAGAGGTGCGTGACAGGGTCGGGCCAGTGGCATGGTACCACATTGGCTGTATCTAGGAAGAGACAGTTTCAGGCCGGGCCTTGCTGAGTCGTTGCTACGTGGAAGCAGCTCGGTGGATCTACTTCTAGTCAGTCTCGGGAAGTTGCACTAGGCCTGGGGCACATGGCAGGGCCCAACAATTCCCTCTTGTTTTTTGTATGGTGGAAAAACATAGCCCCTGTCTTAGGTTGCCTGCTCTTGCAGTTTCAGTCTTACCCGTCATGGGGATACAAACATCAGGTAATATGTCTTCTAATAGCTTAAAGAGGATGTACAGTGGTGACAGATACAGGGAAGATTTTACAGAATTCATTATCTCTGCAAAGCTAGCTTTGATGCTCTATACTTCATATTCAATAAAACTGGTAATTTGTGTTTTTTAATTGACTGATTTATGCATGATTTGTCCTCTTCCAGGATGCTGGCTATGGTGAGAAGTCCTTTTTTGCTCCAGAAGAAGAAAATGAGGAAGATTTTCAGATGAAGATTGATGATGAGGTAAGGCTTTATAGTGAATTTCTTTCTTTCTTTTTTTTTTTTTTTTTTTTTTTGAGACAGAGTCTCACTGTGTCACCCTCAGTAGGGTGCCATGGTGTCACAACTTACAGCAGCCTCAAGCTCTTAGGCTTAAGCGATTCTCTGGCCTCAGCCTTCCAAGTAACTGGGACTACGGGTGCCCACCACAACGCCTGGCTATTTTTTTGTTGCAGTTGCTATTGTTTAGCTGGCCTGAACTGGGTTCAAGCCTGCCAGTCTTGGTGTATGTGGCCAGTGCCGTAACCACTGTGCTACAGGTGCTGAGCCAAGTAAATTTTATTAGTTAGCTTTTTTTGTTTGTTTGTTTTGAGACAGTCTCACTCTGTCACCCTGGATATAGTGCTGTAGCATCATAGCTCACAGCAACCTCAAACTCTTGGTTGTAAGCAATCCTCTTGCCTCAGCCTTCTAAGTAGCTGGGACTACAAGCGCTCACCACAATGCCTGGATTTTTTTTGTTTTTTTTTAAGTAGAGATAGTGTTTTGCTCTTACTCAGGCTGGTTTTGAACTGCTGAGCTCAAGTGATCTACCCCCTTCAGCCTCCCAGAGTGCTGGGATTACAGGGATTACAGGTGTGAGACCCCGTGCCTGCTCTAGTTATCCTTTTTTAAATAGCATTATGAGATAAAATTGACATATAATAAACTGCACATAAAGGATAGTATTTGATATGTTCTGGCATATTTTTATAGCTATGAAATCCTCATGATAAAATAATGAGCATACCTGTTACCGCCCCCCCCAACCCCCAAATTTCTTTGTGCTCTATTGAAATCCCTTTCTGCTTCCTCTTCCCTATCCTGCCCTTTCTCTGTCTCTTGGCAACCACTGATCTGCTTTCTATCACTGTAGATTATTTTGTATTTTCTAGAATTTTAGATCATGAAATCATATAGTATACTTTTTAAAAAAACTATAGTAAAATATCCATAATAGAAAATTCAATATCTTTTTAAGTGTACAGTCCAGTAGTAAGTACATTCACATTGTTCAGAATTCTGTATCTGGTAAAACTGAAAACCTCATGCCCATTAAACAACAACCTTCCTCATTTTTTCCTCCTCCCAGTCCTTGGAAGCCATCATTCTTCATTTCTATGAATTTGATTACATTAGATACCTCCTTGTAAGTGGGACCATACCGGGGTGTCTAACCTGTGGCCTGTGGGCTGCATGCAGATCATATAAAGAGTTTTTTGCTTATCTGTGGGGGTAGGTATCACAAAAATTATGCATGGACTTTGTTTGTTTTTGCTGATCACCTTTGGTTAGTGTTTGTGTATTTAATGTGTGGCCAATATAACTCTTCTTCTAATGTGGGACAGAGAGGAAAAAAGGTTAGACACTCCTGATTATGATTGGTTTATTGTCTTTGATAAATAGTATAATGTCCTCGTGGTTCATCCATGTTTTAACATGTATCAGAATTTCATTCTTTTTTTTTTTTTAATTAAGAGACAGAGTCTCACTTCATCGCCCTCAGTAGTGCCGTGGTGTCACAGCTCACAGCAACCTCCAACTTCAGGGCTTAGGCGATTCTCCTGCCTCAGCCTCCTGAGTAGCTAGGACTACAGTCGCCCGCCACAACACCTGGCTATTTTTTGTTACAGTTTGGCTGGGGTCGGATTCAAACCCGCCACCCTCAGTGGCTGGTGCCCTACCCACTGAGCCACAGGCCCCGTCCAATTTTTCAATTTTTGGTCAAGATGGGGGTCTCACTCTTTGCTGAAATTAGCCTTGGTCAGAACTCCTAAGCTCAAGTAGTCATGTGTTGACCTCCCAGAGTGGTAGGATTAATTACAGGCATGAGCCACCATGCCCAGCCTTCATTGTGGTTTTATTTTTTTTTTTTTTGAGACAGAGTCTCATTATGTCGCCCTTGGTAGAGTGTTGTGCTGTTACAGCTCACAGTAACCTCAAAGTCTTAATCGCTTAAGTGATTCCCTTGCCTAAGCCTCACAAGTAGTTGGGACTACAGGTGCCCGCCACAACGCCTGCCTGTTTTTTTGTAGTAGTTGTCATTGTTTGGTAGCCTCTGGCTAGGTTTGAACCCACCAGCTCCAGTGTATGTGGCTGGGACCCTAGCTGCTGAGCTACAGACACCGAGCCTTCATTGTGGTTTTAATTTGCCTTTTTTTAATGGCTAAGAATGTTAAGCATCTTTTCATGTGTTTATTTATCATCCATATATTTTCTTTGGTGAGGTCTTTGTTAATTCTTCTGTCCAATCTTAGTTTTAATTAGTTGTTATATTCTTACTGAATGTTGAGGTTTTTTATGTTTTCTAGGAGTGAGTCTTTTATCAGGTATCTAATCTGCAAAGATTTTCTCCTAGTCTGTGGCCTGTCTTTTTTTGAGACAAGGCCTCAAGCTGTCTCCATGGGTAGAGTGCTATGGCATCACAGCTCACAGCAACCTTCAACTCTTGGGCTTAAGCGATTCTCTTGCCTCAGCCTCCCAAGTAGTTGGGACTATAGGTGCCCGCCACAACACCCAGATATTTTTTGGTTGTAGTTGTCATTGTTATTTGGCGGGTCCGGGCTGGATTTGAACCCACAAGCTCTCGTGTATGTGGCTGGCACCTTAGCCACATGAGCTACAGGCGCCCCTGTGGCGTGTTTTTTAATTGTCTTAAACAATGTCTCATGAAGTCCAACTTTTCAATATTCTCTTTTGTCACTTGTAATTTAGGTCTTGTAGCTAAGAAATTTTTGTGTAATACCAGGTTTCAGAGATTTTCTTATGTTTTCTACTAAAACTTTCATTGTTTTTGATCTTATATTTAGGTCTATTTGGAGTGAATTTTGTATAGGATACAGTATGGATTAAAGTTTATTATTTGCATATGACTATCCAATTACTCAGCACCATTTGTTAAAGAATTAAATGATCTCTTGAAATAAAATTTAGCCAGGCACAGTGACTCACACATGTAATCCCAGCACTTTGGGAGGCCAAGGCTGGAGGATTGCTTGAGGCCAGGAATTTGAGATCAACCTGAGCAAAGTGAGACTCCCTCTCTATAAAAAATGAGAAAAATTAGGCCAAATGGCTCGGCGCCTGTGGCTCAAGCTGCTAAGGTGCCAGCCACATACACCTGAGTTGGTGTGTTCGAATCCAGCCCAGGCCCGCCAAACAACAATGATGGCTGCAACCAAAAAATATCTGGGCATTGTGGCAGGCATCTGTAGTCCCAGCTACTTGGGAGGCGGAGGCAGAAGAATCGCTTGAGCCCAGGAGTTGGAGGTTGCTGTGAGCTGTGATACCATAGCACTCTACCCAGGGTGACAGCTTGAGGCTCTGTCTCAAAAAAAAAAAAAAAAAAAAAAAAAAAAAATTAGGCCAGATGTGGTGGCTCACACCTTAATCCCAGCACTCTGGGAAGCCGAGGCAGGAGGATCACTTGCTCAGGAGTTTGAGACCAGTCTGAGCTAGAGCAAGATCCTGTCTCTAAAAATAGCCAGGTGTCATGTGGGCACCTGTAGTCCCAGCTACTCAGAAGGCTGAAGCAAGAGGATCGTTTGATCCCAAGAGTTGAAGGTTGCTGTGAGCTATGATGTCACAGTACTCCACCAAGGGTGATAAAATGAGACTCTGTCACAAAAACAAAAAATAAATAAATTAATTAATTAAATAAATAAATAAAAGAAAGAAAAATTAGCCAGGCTTGGTGATTTACACTTGTAGTTCCAGCTTAGCGGAGCAAGGCAGGCGTATTGTATGAGCCCAGAATTTGCAGTTACAGTGAACTTTGATCATGTCACTGCACTCTTAACTTGGGTGACAGTGTGAGTCCCTGTTTATTATTAAAAAAACAAAAAGAATTATAGAATAGGCCAGACACGGTGTTGCATACCTGTAATTCTAGCATTCCGGGAGGCCAAGGCAGGAGGATCACTTGAGCTCAGGAGTTTGAGACCAGACTGAACAAGAGCCAGACCCAGTCTCTACTAAAAAATAACAACAACAAAAAAAAGTGAGGCTCGGTGCCTGTGGCTCAAGCCGCTAAGGCGCCAGCCACATACACATGAGTTAGCGGGTTCAAATCCAGCCCTGGCCCACCAAACAACAATGATGGCTGCAACCAAAAAATAGCTGGGCATTGTGGCGGGCGCCTGTAATTCCAGCTACTTGAAAGGCAGATTCAGGAGAATCGCTTGAGCCCAGGAGTTGGAGATTGCTGTGAGCTGTGATGCCACAGCACTCTACCCAGAGTGACAGCTTGAGGCTCTGTCTCAAAAAAAAAGTGAGCTGTGCATGGTGGCAGCACCTATAGTCCCATCTACTTGAGAGGCTAAGGCAAGAGTATCATTTGTATCATTTGAACCTAGGAGTTTGAGTTTGCTGTGATATAGACTAATGCCATAGGACTCTAGCCTAGGGAACAGAATGAGATTCTATCTCACAAAACAAAACAAAACAAAAAAAATAGAAGGGAAAACTCAAAAATTCTATCACATCATTTTTCTGTCCCCAAAACTTTCTCTGGATCCTCATTTCTTCTTTTTGAGACAGAGTCTCACCTTGTCCCCCTTGGTAGAGTGCCAAGGTGTCATAGCTCATAGCAAATTCAAAATCTTGGGCTCAAGTGATTCTCTTGCCTCAGCCTCCCAAGTAGGTGGGACTACAGGTGCCTACCACAATGCCCAGCTATTTTTAGAGATGGGGTCTTGCTCTTGCTCAGGCTGGTCCCGAACCCGTAAGCTATGGTAATCCACTTGCCTCGGCTCCCAGAGTGCTAGGATTATAGGCATGAGCCTGTATTAAACAAACAAACAAAAATATAGTATACCAGATTCAATGTGGTTTGGTCTTTGCATATAACGTTAACTTCCTTTCATCTCTTCTCATTGCCCATCTTATACTGTAAAGTCCAAACATACAGAAGTTCGTTCAGTTCCCTAAATGTCTGTGTGGCCTTCCAGTGTTTTGCACCTGTTACTTCCCCTGGATATGTTTTTTTTCCTCTCCTCTTCCATCTGGGCTTCATCTGCAAGTTATATTCTCTTGGAAGCTTTCTCTAATTCTTATCCTGGGATTAGGAGATTGGGATGGCATGATAAATATTCCCCTTCCTTATGTATATATAGCACCAATTTTTCTTTGTTTGGTGTTTTGGTTTTTTTGCATGTATTTTTTTTTTTTTTTTTTTTTTTTGAGAAAGAATCTGGGGTTCTCACTTTGTTATCCATGCTGGATGGAGTGCAGGCGCCAGATGATAGCTCATTGTGGCTTTCAACTTCTAAGTTCAAGCAATCCTATCACCTCAGCCTCCTGAGTATCTGGCTAGTTTTTTAATTTTTTGGTAGAGATGGAGTCTGTATGATTCTGATCACATAAAATTGTACTTGGTTGACTTACCTTTTTTTCTCACTGGCATAAAGTTCATGTGAAAGTAGTGCCTGGCATGTAGTAGATATTGAATAAATATTTGTTAAGTGCATAAATGATTATAAAGAGCAGAAAATGAGGTCAGACAGAATGAGCAAAGCACTGTTGTACTACTATGTTTTTCATAGTTGGAATGAAAAAATGCATGGATATCTAAGTAATTCAGAATTTAATGATCCTGTTGAATGTCATTCTAGATTGAATCTTGAAGAAAGAATTGTCCATTTAATGGCTAGTTTGTGAGAGCAAGCACATTTTCCCCTTGTCTTAATTCTCTTAATTATTGTTTTGTGGGGTTGATAAACACTTTTCAGGGTCCCAGGGGAGTACATGCCTTTTGGCCAACCCAGTGGCAGAGGTAGAAATATGGACTTTAATTTAGTGCAGCTGGGTTGGTTCCAGTGCTTTGAAATCACGTATATAGTCTATTTTGAGAATATATATATCATTCCTTTTTTTTTCTTTTCCTTGGAGACAGAGTTTCACTTTGTTGCCCTCGGTAGAGTGCTGTGGTATCACAGCTCACAGAAACCTCCAGCTCTTGGGCTTAGGTGATTCTCTTGTCTTCAGCCTCCCAAGTAGCTGGGACTACAGGCGCCCACCAGAACGCCCGGCTATTTTTCGTTGCAGTTTGGCCAGGACCGGGTTTGAACCCATCACCCTCAGTATAGGGAACTAGTGCCCTACTCACTGAGCCACAGGTGCCACCCATGTATATGTCATTCTAAAGATGCTATTTGAACAATCGTACTATCAAACTCAGTCATCAGTGTAATTTTTGAATATTGTGATGGTAGGGAAAAATACTTTTCCGAGAATGCTCAGTGAAGCCCCATGGATATGAGGCAGAAGGATGCTACTGTTCTCATATTTCTCTACTCTGGCTGAGCTCTTGGCCTCTATAATGCCATGATTTAAGTATCATACATATGAAAGAAGAGAACTGAGTACTAGGTGGTCATGTTTAATTGTTGATCTTTGTGAACAGTTTAAGAAAGTATGAAATTGTTCGTTATAATTATTCTGTCCTTCTAATTAATGGTTAGACATAGAGCAAATATTTCCTACAGCCCTGAGAATCTTTTTCTGTCCCTTAGGTTCGCACTGCTCCTTGGAACACCACAAGGGCCTTCATTGCTGCCATGAAGGGCAAGTGTCTCCTGGAGGTGACTGGGGTGGCAGATCCCACAGGGTGTGGTGAAGGATTCTCCTATGTGAAGATTCCAAATAAGCCAACACAGCAGAAGGTAAGATCTTCTGAATTTCTAGAAGAAGAAAATCAGAGGAGGAAGAAGTAGAGGTTGAGTGGAGGTGAATGGAATAAGTACAAGACCAGGAAAGTGGTTAAATTGGAAGAATGACTTAGATGGCTACTATAAAGAGTTCAATTTTTTAGGATTCTCACTTGTTTTTGTTTGAGATAGGATGATAAGGAACCTCAGCCAGTGAAGAAGACAGTGACAGGAACAGATGCAGACCTCCGTCGCCTTTCCTTGAAAAATGCGAAGCAACTTTTACGTAAATTTGGTGTGCCTGAGGAAGAGGTGAGTGTGGAAGATGAAAACTTAAGAGGATTCTAAGAGCTTTGTATAGATGAGGAAAAGCTAGATGGCAGTTGTAAAGAATAATCTGGAGAACTTTGTGGCGTAGGTTGTGGTGTGCTGGGTCTCAGATACTTGATTTACATGAGTTAGCTTTCTGAAAGCTTTCTTTTTAATCTTTCTTGAAATGATTTTTCTTCTGTGGTCTAGCTCTAATTGTGTGAGTTGATTTCTCCTTTGAAGTCCCTATATGATTTGTGTATTTATATATTTGTATGTGTGCGTTGGTTTGTCTCATAGATTAAGAAGTTGTCCCGCTGGGAAGTGATTGATGTAGTGCGCACAATGTCAACAGAACAGGCCCGCTCTGGAGAGGGGCCCATGAGTAAATTTGCCCGTGGATCAAGGTTTTCTGTGGCTGAACATCAGGAGCGTTATAAAGAGGAATGTCAGCGCATCTTTGATCTACAGAACAAGTGTGTTGTTTTAGTGCTATAAAAGTCCAAGCTGGAAAAGGGAAAGGTCCCAGACAGTATTTTATAAAAATGAAGAGGAGGTCACCTAAAAATAAGACTGGTGGTCAGATATTTGAGATGTCAGAACAGTGTCTGTAATAATACTGCTTGAGTACCTGTTCTCTTCAAAGCAATTTGGCAAAAGTTTTTATTTATTTATTTTTTGAGATAGGGTCTCACTGTGTCACCCTCCATGGAGTGCTATTGCATCACAGCTCACAGCAACCTCCAACTCTTGGGCTTAAGCTATTCTCTTGCTTCAGCCTCCCAAGTAGCTGGGACTATAGGTGCACACCACAACATCCGAGTATTTTTTTGTTGCAGTTGTTTAGGTGGCCCAGGCTGGGTTCGAGCCCACTAGCCTCTGTGTATGTGGCTGGCGCCATAGCCACTGTGCTATGGACAACGAGCCCCGGCTAGTTTTTTGCTGCAGTTTTCATTGTTGTTTAGCTGACTAGGGCTGGGTTTGAACCCGCCAGCCTGGGTATATGTGGCTGACACTCCCTTTTTTTTTTTTTTTTTTTAAAGACAGAGTGTCACTTACTGCTCTCAGGAGAGTACCCTGGCGTCACAGTTTATAGCACCTTAAACTCTTGGGCTCAAGTAATTCTCTTATATCAAGTAGCCTGGACTACAGGTGCCCACCACAACGCCTGTCTATTTTTAGAGATGAGGTCTTGGTCTGGTTCAAGCTGGTCTGGAACCTGTGGACTCAGGCAGTCCACCCACCTCGACCTCTCAGAGTGCTAGGATTATAGGCATGAGCCACTGTGCCTGGCCATTGGCAAAAGTTTTAAATTGAAAGATATGCTAGGCTTGAACTCTAGGCTCAATGCTAACTCCTTTTTTTTTTTTTTTTTTTTTTTTGAGACAGTTTCACTGTGTGACCCTGGGTAGAGTGCTATGGCATCATAGCTCAAAGCAAGCTCAAACTACTGGGCTTAAGCGATGCACTTGCCTCCTCAGCCTCCTGAGTAGCTGGGACTACAGGCGCCCGCCACAATACCTAGCTATTTTTTATAGATAGGGTCTTGCTCTTGTGAAGGCTGGTCTTAAACTCATGAGCTCAAGCAATCCACCTGCTTCAGCCTCCCAGAGTGCTAGGATTGGAGGCATAAGTCACCATGCCCAGCTCTGTGCTAACTCTTACAGCCTACTTGCACCCTACAGCCAGAACAATAGTAACAGATGATAAGTAGGGTTTTTTTCCTGAAGGCTTAGTTGTGAGAGGATAGCAATGTGTCATTAAAAATGACCAGTGTGCAGATTTGTTTCTCAGGTTTTCTCCTAGAGTTCTAAAAGAGTTACCATAATTTTCCAAACTTGCCTTGTGGAGTAAACATCTAAGAAAACTTTGTAAAGCTTTTCTGTTAGGGGGTCCCATGTCTTAGTAGATTTTGAGTATGCCTTTTTAAGGTAGTTTTTCCAATTTTCTACTCTTGCCTTCAACCTTATTTCTTTTGCTCTTTCTGTTCTTTTGTATATCTCCTGCTCTTAATTTAGCTTTGTCTTCTCTTTTTAGGGTTTTGTCATCAACTGAAGTCTTATCAACTGACACAGACAGCAGCTCAGCTGAAGATAGTGATTTTGAAGAAATGGGAAAGAACATTGAGAACATGTTACAGAATAAGAAAACCAGCTCTCAGCTATCACGTGAACGGGAGGAGCAGGAGAGGAAGGAACTACAGCGGATGCTACTTGGTGAGGGTAGTGGCTTCACAGACAGACAAGATAGAAAAGGATTGAAAATGGAGTGTAAATAACTGCAGACTATAGCTGAGGCAAAGCTTGAGGCAGAAGAAGTAGGGGAGGAGTGTAGAAATACATGTAGATGAAGTAGAGAGCTTTCTGCAAACTGGACTCAAGGTTTGTCTTTGGAGTGAAAATTGAGGAGATTCTGTCAATCCACTGCTGCCTCTGTATCAGTTACCTGGCCAAGCCAAGGCTATCAGTACTGTACTTCAAATGAACTTTCTGGGCATTCATCCTAGAGCAGTGGTTCTCAACATTCCTAATGCCGCGACCCTTTAATACAATTCCTCATGTATGAGGCCTTAGATTCATGTATGAGGAATTGTATTAAAGGGTCGTGGCATTAGGAATGTTGAGAACCACTGTCCTAGAGGGTAAGAATTTTTAATACAGGGTCTGTGGATTAGTTTGGGGAGTTGTCCTTGCATCCTTGGAAATTACATGTAAAGTTATGTGCAAATGTGCTTTTTCTGAGAAGATTCATGGCTTGCAGAAGATTATCCAAGGAGTCTTATACCCCCAAAGGAGTCCAGATTTACTAGCCAAAAAATGTAGGAGTTGAGGGTGGGGATGACAATAAAGCCCTGAATTAGGTTGGGATATAGATATTGGGGATAAAAAGGGAGAAAAAATCAAGACTACCTTAATATTTCTCTTTGGGCTTACTAGAAAGATGTTGATACCCCTGATCAAAGTAGTAAATTTCAGAGAAAGAAGGTTTTAGGAGGAGAATGTGTAATGTGTCGGGTTTGAGTTCCGCATCACGCTCCTGACTATAGATGTCAAACAAGCAGTTGAAAACTTGGATGTAGATACTAAGAAGAGAAGATAAAGGTCAAAGATGAAGATTTGAATGACTATTCTCACTTATAGTAGTCTGCTCTTTGTTTCCTTCTTTCTGTTAAAGTTTTGTGTAGTTTTATTCTTTTGGCTATTTTGTAAAGATGTAACATAGCTCTTGTACCAATGTGGTCCTCTAGAGCTTTACTAGTATGGTTCTAGACCAGAGTATCTTCATCATGTGGGAATTTGTTAGAAATGTAGAATCTCAGGCCTCATTACAGATATATTGAATTAGAACCTACATTTTAACAGGATCCTCAGATGATTCCTATCTTATTAAAGTTTGAGAAGCATACCCTAGGCTTTAAGGCTCTGAACTTATTTCTTTGGTGTCATTTTTTCCTCCTGAGTACTTAGTTGGGTGCTTCTCTTTAATGCGATCAACTACTTCCTGCTTTGATTTTTTTCTTGCCCCTGTTGTTCAGAGGAATCAGAATACCACTGCTGCTCCCATGTCTCCTATAGTAAACGTAGTTCTTTGAGATTCTCTCAGAACTTTTTGTGCTTATAAAAATAGGGAACTTTGGAGTGGTAAAATAAAGTCAGAAAGGGATAAATGAGTGTACTCTTGGGTCTTGTGGTGCCTTAGGCTTTCTGTAGAACCATGGTTTTATGGCACTCAACCCCAAGAAAATGACTATTTGGATGGTAGGGGGAATATTTAAAAATCTTTTTCTGTCTTGCAGCAGCAGGCTCAGCAGCATCAGGAAACAATCACAGAGATGATGACACAGCTTCTGTGACTAGCCTTAACTCTTCTGCCACTGGCCGCTGTCTCAAGATTTATCGTACATTTCGAGATGAAGAGGGGAAAGAGTATGTTCGCTGTGAGACAGTCCGAAAACCAGCTGTTATTGATGCCTATGTGCGCATACGGACCACAAAAGATGAAGAATTCATGTAAGTTTGATTTACCACTTTCAAGTGTGATAGGGAGGAAGATGATATTGGTGGGGAATGGAGATTGGGGTGGATACTTTGAGTTTTAGTGAGAGAATTCTTTACAGTTGTGTCCCTTTGCTGTAACTGGAGACTGTCTTGCCTTTAGATTGTTGTGTTTGAACAAAGGCAAATCACAGAGAAAATTTGCATTTGCCACATAATAAAGGCATATCTATTTCTCTCTGTGATCTCTGCATTTTGCTTGATATGCAAACATCTTAGGGATTATCAGGACTTTTCTGAGAAAGATGCCTCTGCAAATGGAGGGCTAACTAGTGAGGGAGATGGGAATGGCAGGTGGTAGCCCCTTTTATTTCAGCCTGGATGAATTTCTTTAATTCTGAGATGTTTGCTGTAAAGACAATCTTCTTGGTTTAGGTTTGCTTATGGTCCTGTGATTTCCCCCCTTCCCTGTTATTCAGTCGAAAATTTGCCCTTTTTGATGAACAGCATCGAGAAGAGATGCGAAAAGAGCGGCGGAGGATTCAAGAGCAACTAAGGCGGCTTAAACGGAACCAAGAAAAGGAGAAGCTTAAGGGTCCTCCTGAGAAAAAGCCAAAAAAAATGAAGGAGCGTCCTGATTTAAAAGTAAGTATAATGTGGCATGATCACAACTAATGAAGCAAAGGAAGAAAGCATACCTTTTTCCTTAGCTTTTGGCATCCAAAATGCCATGGCCATTTTATGCCCACAATTTACTTCTGTATTTACAAACAGAACTTTCATAATTTACACATCTATCAGTGAAGGTTTAACACTGAGATGCAGTCAAACTTCCATACTATCTGATGTTTTGTAGACATCAATGTAGGAGATATATTTTTAATACCATTTCATTTGAATGACCTTATGTAAAAAAATCAGTAACTTAGAAGTTGTAGTCTTTAAAGGACATTTTCAAATGTACATATAGAAATGGT
>CAUYPK010016586.1:0-19376 GCA_963574355.1 Loris lydekkerianus | reverse complement strand
CAAAAGTCTTCAAAGGGGACAATCATTCCTAATACCAGTCAGTCATGTAGGTGGCATCATTAACAAACCCTGATCACCAGCCCATAGCTCAGTGATTACGGCACCAGCCACATACACTGGGGCTGGCAGGTTCAAGACCGGCCCGGGCCTGCTAAACAATTACAACTACAATAAAAAAAGAAGAAGAAGATGAAGCTTAAGAGAGGATCAAACTTAGTCTCCATGTAACTTGTGCTCCCTAGGCCCAGGAGACGATATCTTCTCTGTAAAACCCAAAGCCTTGGGGTGGCATCTGTGGCTCAGTCAGTAGGGCTGGCCAAACTGCAACCAAAAAATAGCTAGGCATTGTGGTGGGTGCCTGTAGTCCCAGCTACTCAGGAGGCTGAGGCAAGAGAATTGCCTAAGCCCAGGAGTTGGAGGTTGCTGTGAGCTGTGTGACGCCATGGCACCCTACTGATGGTGATAAAGTGAGACTCTGTCTCTACAAAAAATAAATAAATAAAGAAAGAAAGAAAGAAAGAAACCAAAGCCTTGGGCTCAATGCAGTAAGACTATGGGACCCAGCTTGTTCCCCTAGGCTGGCTTTGTGCCCTGGAACTGACCACCTCTCTGGGTAATGGTTTTCAGGACTGGACTAGGTCTGGACTTGAGCAGTGGGTACTCCTGGTATTAAAGGTTTAAGCCCCTGATTTTCTCCTTTGATAATGCTGTACTCACACATGTATACAACAGAGTCTTCTTTGCCAAGCAAGAGTCAACCCTCCCCCCACCCCACACCCAAGAACTGGTTTTACCCACTGGCAAGCCAGGCAGTGAACTTTCTGCTGTTACAAATAGCACCAGGAAGCACTGCCTAAAACATTCTCACTGACAGCCTGCACCATGCCTGGATTCCCACCATTATTTACCCAGCCTTTTGGGGGTAGGCATCACTACCTATTCAACATGCAGATAGATGCCTTTTTGTTGGAAAGAGTGTCATGTTCAGCAAAAGGGGAGCGTGAATCTGAGACTGGGGCTGCAGAATAAAGTACACCAAGACTGCCCTCAGTGCTGGGAGAGGAAGATGCAATGAACAGTGCTGGGGGTGGAGAGCTGGGTGGTATAATAAAAGGTGATCAGGTGATCCATTGGTATCTGTGAGAAGAGCTTAGAGACAGGAGCAGAAAAAGGGAAGATGAGAGGAAACCTAAATACTGCCTGGAATTCCCCTGTGGGTGGCAGGTTGCAGAGGGTTCCAGGTGAGCCTACTCAGTACATGCAGCCTGGGCTGCCTTTCTCCTGACCCAAGTGATGACAATTATACCTTTTGCACCAGGCTAAGTTCCCTGGACAAGGAAGAGACGTAGATGGGGAGGACAGAAAGAGAAAAAGCTAGAGGATTGATTAGAAGAGCTTCCTCTTCCCTGCAGGTTTCCTCCTGGAAGCAGAGGAATGTTCAGATGAATCAAGAGGCCAGAAATGTGGTGCAGCCCTGTAACAGGCACATGAGGACATAGCTGCCATCTGGCCTCTATCCTCTCTCCCATCATCAGGGTCCCCCACCTCTTGGAGCTCTGGAGAGCTGCCAGTCTCTGCCCAGTGCTCTGCTCACATCTGACTCCGTGCCATTCTAACCAGCCACGCCTCCTCCTTGCCTCACAGGCTGCTCCTATTGCAGCCCAGGCTTCCCACGGAGGCAGTGTCTGCGCCAGAGTGAGTGAGGGGTGGGCCCAGCTCCAGTACCCTCTGACCTGCTGCAACAGAGAAGCCTGGATTTTCCTCTCTAAGGCCTGTGTATCCCTCCAGCTCTAGCCTCATCTGGAGGCCCTTACCCAGTTAAGTTCACATGTCCATCGGCCACCACAAAAACCCAGCAACTCAGGTCAGATTTTTCCAATGGGTAGAATGGGTGATGAAATCTCTGAAATAATGAATATCACAGGGAAGATGCTTCTGTGCTAAACACTTCTGCACACTGGGAAAAGATGCAAGTCACTTACTTTGAGAGATGATAGTGGGACTGCAGGACCCAAGATCATGCATCCTATCACCTACAGACCACACTATAGGTAGCCCTGCCCAACCCTAACACCGGCCTTGCAGGCCAAGGCTGCTTTTAAAGACCTTCTGGAAAACGGCTCAGCGCCTGTGGCTCAAGAGGCTAAGGCACCAGCCATATACACCTGAACTGGCAGGTTCGAATCCAGCCTGGGCCCGTCAAACAACATTGATGGCTGCAACCAAAAAATAGCCGGGAGTTGTGGTAGGCGCCTGTAGTCCCAGCTACTTGGGAGGCGGAGGCAGGAGAATCGCTTGAGCCCAGGAGTTGGAGGTTGCTGTGAGCTGTGATGCCACGGCACTCTACCCAGGGCAACAGCTTGAGGCTCTGTCTCAAAAAAAAAAAAAAAGAAAAGAAAAAAAGAAAAAAAAAAGACCTTCTGGAAAAGATAATCACAGATGCTCATATTCATAGTGCAGTTGAACTTGGAGTTCATCATTCTTGTTTTATAGATGAAAAAGTGAGGTATTGGGAGAGGAAATTATTTGGCCAAGATTTTACGATAAAGGGTAGAAACAATATTATACAACACTGGTTTTCCCCTCACTCAGCCTCTACCTCTGAAACTGGAAAGTTAGGACTCAGCTCCTGACCCTCCCTGTCTGCATCAAGGGCGATGCTGAGCTCTGTCCATGGTACTGAATCCCCCATCCTAAGCAGCCAGGGTTTGTATTTCTAAGTGCAGTTGGGGCTTTCAGCATCTCAAGGGTGTTATGTGGGATTCAGGGGAAAGCTGATGATACAAACCAAACCAGTTACATGAAAGGGGCAGAGACTAATTCCAAGGGAATAAACTGCACAGTCCAACCCCTCACCTCCCACATCACTTTGAACTGAGCATGGCCACCTAACCCTAAGATACTGAGAGAAGATGAATGTGCGAAAACACGATTAATGCTGATTAGCCAAAGTGATGATTTTCTAAGAAGGGAAGCCACTAGAATGAAGGCCAAGGGAAATGTGCAGGATATGTAGGCAACAGAACGTGGGGTGATTTAGAAAGATCTTGTCAAGAGGCTGAAGGTCTGGTATCAGGATCTTCAAAGTCATGAGATCTTGCCAAGAGGCTGAAGGTCTGGCATCAGGATCTTCAAAGTCATGCCTCCAAAGCCTGGGATCATGATTGTGACCCTTCTGAGGGTCCTTGGAGTCAAATTTGGAAGTGTGTCCAAAAAATAAATGGACCGTCCACTCCTCTCCTCTGTTGGTGGCAAAGTAACCTCAAAGGAGGTTCATCATTTTCTAGTATAAACATCGAAATACCCTTGGAAACTTCTGGAAAGACATTAGAGTTGTACCAGACAAGAAGCTATAACAGGTACAGTGGTTTATGCCTATAATCCCAACACTTTGGGAGGCTGAAGCCCATTTTGGGCAACACATTCAGACTCCATATTTACA
Organism: Loris lydekkerianus; assembly: GCA_963574355.1. NCBI lineage: Eukaryota > Metazoa > Chordata > Mammalia > Primates > Lorisidae > Loris > Loris lydekkerianus. The sequence continues at coordinate 15,934 of CAUYPK010016586.1, read as the reverse complement.
GAAAACAAAACAAAACAAAACTTAGCTTGGTGTGGTGGTGCACGCCCGTAGACCCAGCTACTCAGGAGACTAAGATGGAAGGATCATTTGAGCCCTTGGGAGTTTGAGGTTCCAGTGAGCTATGATTGTGCCACAGCACCCTCGCCTGGGCAGCAAAGTAAGACCCTGTCTCTAAATAATAATAATAATTTTAAAATAAGAATAATAAAAGAATGAGCGGTGCCTGTGACTCAAAGGGGTAGGGCGCTGGCCCCATATGCCGAAGGTGGCAGGTTCAAACCCAGCCCTGGCCAAAAACTGCAAAAAAAAAAAAAAAAAAAAAGAATAATAAAAGAAGAAGCTGAGTTCTTCCTGAGCCCCAGACTGGAGTTCCTTCTGAAAGATTCTAGAAGCCATACTCTCCACAAGGCCCCAGACTCTTTACTCTCCCTTAAATATTGAGAGTAAATGACTGTGGCTTACTGGCAGAGCAGATGCCCAACATCTGTAAATAGATCAGAAACAAAAGAGCCATTTAGCAAGAGACGCACAGCAGCCTGCTCACATGGCTGGGGGACACCTGATGGCCTACTGCAGGTGCGACCCTCATACTGAAGTCTCCAGATGCTGAAGTCACACACAAGAAGCCACGCCCCCTCCCTTACCACAACAACAACTTCATGGCACCGAGAAAGGCGGGGGTTCCACCCTGCTAAGCCCTATTATATCCAGCATTATTCTCCCTCTCCTGCCCCTCCTCTCCTTCCTTCTCTTCCTCCTGTGTACAAGTTGACTGGCTGACAGCTGTGTACACATTCTCTCACATACCTAGACCCACACTTGTATAAACCCTGGGATGGAAAGGATCTTGATGCTCAGTTTATCCTTTCCCCAGACTTCTCTTCTCTTGAAGGGAGGTCTCACAACCCGCTTGGTGTTCTGTTACAGTATCTAATTGTGTTTAGCATTTGGAAATTCCTCCTTATATCTACCCGAAATCATTCATGCTATAAGCTAATTTCATTGCCTTTCTGACTGGATATCATTTAGAAAGGCTGGGCACAGTAGCTCATACCTGTCATCCTAGCACTCTTGGGAGGCTGAGGCAGGAGAATTGCTTGAACTCAAGAGTTTGAGACCAGCCTGAGAAAGAGTGAGATTCTGTCTCTACTAAAAATTAAAAATATATATATTAGTTGGGCATTGTGGTGGATGTGTGTAGTCCCAGCTACTCAGGAGGCTTAGGGAGAAGGATCGCTTGAACCCAAGAGTTTTGAGATTGCTCTGAGCAAGGCTGATGCCATGGCACTCTAGCCTGGGGCAATAGAGTTAGACCCTATCTCCAAAAAAAAAATTATGTTTAAAGGTGGAGAGCATCTTCCCCCTCCTTTCTCAGTGCCACGAAGTTACTGTTGTGGTAAGGGAGGGTGTGTGGTTTCTCGTGTGTGAATTCAGCATCTGGAGACTTCCGTATGAGAGTCACACTTGCAATAGGACATCAGAGTAAAGGTAGAAAGCAGGGTGTCATCAGACCTTTTGTAATCTGTTGGCAGACAAGTGCACAGTGTGACACATTCTCTCCTCCACACACAGGGAGAACCTGTGGCCATGGAAACAGTAAGTCCAAGGACATAAAGGATCCTTGCAAAGGCTTTCCCTTGACCTAGAAACGTAACTGCCTCAGGGCTTATTGAGAAGAAGGCTTCCTAGCTGCCTATTCCCACACCCTCAACAAGTCCATCTTCAGCCCTTGTTTCTAGGTCTGAAGGATCAAACTCTTCGGCCTCTCTTAGCCCTCAAACCAGCCTCTCAGCTCCCACATTGCCAGCAACTAATACACTTCTCAGAAGCCATATTTATATTACAGCAGGACAAGGGAGCAAAGGTGTAATTGGACTCGATATGATTGAGTGTGACAACTGCACAGTTAGCCACATGTGTCATCGAGAAATGTGAATTGGGGATAGTTTATGCTCAAAAACTCATTTCTAAGGGGACCTGACATCTTCCTCTCACAGACGTCCAGACGGCACTGACAGCAGTGGCAACGTGAGGAGAAGAGATTCATGGACTTGTCTGAGGAAGACCTTGTAAGGTCATCCACTGCTCCTGACTCCATGCAAAACATCTCCCTCTAAAAGGCTTTCTCTGCTTTTCTGGAACATCATCTATATGATACTTTCTTCCACCCTTTTGATCGCCTGCCAGGTGTCTCGGGGCTACAAGCAAGAAAGTGCTGCCTTATATCTAATCTAAACTCTGCTTGCTGCAGTTTTCAACCATGGCTCTAGCCCTGCTCTCAGAGCAGCGACAAAACAGTAAGAATAGGAGACAGGGTGTGACAGCCAGGCAGGACCTAAACCGACCAGACCAGCTGTGTCAGTTCTGCTCTCGCCTGACAGACTCCATCATATTCTCACTACATGTGCTTTCATACCCACTGTGGTCTGCAGAGTACTTACTCGGTGAATGTTTGCTGCCTGGATGAATGAATGAATGAATGAATGGGGAGGGGGTTATGAAAGGGTGGCCTCAAGGCACATAGGGGCTGGGCCAGAGTCGTGTAGGTGAGAGGCTGCAAGACCAGGTCCCACCTTCCAGTCCTGGCTCCAACACTGAGAAGGGAGAAAAGGTAGTATCATGATTTTTTTTTTCCTCTAAAGAACTGTGGATACAAAAAGACATCCTGATACCCTGGGGTGTGTTTGAAGTAGACTGAGCCCTCTGTGTTGGTGCAAGGATTTAATGTCTACATACCTTTCTTCCCGACTGTCCTCTCCTCTACCACCTCTGTCACTAGGGCAGCACCTGGAGCCCCAAGCTTGGTCCCAGATCCACTGTCTCCTTCACTTCCCACCCAGCCCCCTGTTTCTGAGGACCTTATCAGTGCTGCCTTCAGAAAATGCTCTGCTAACAGCCGCAGCCGAGCAAGCATCATTAGCTCCCAAAGGCAGGTGGCAGCTGGGGAGGCAGCAATGGTTTGGGGGGAAGCCACAGGTCCAAAGTTGCAAGCCAACCACACAAATGGCAAGGTTGAGCCAGAACCCAGCCTAGAGCCCTACCCAGAGCAGTCCTGAGCCTACCTGGGAAGTGGCATGTGAACGAAGGAAGGAGGGAGACATCACCAAAACAGTCTCCTCCCACCTGGAGAGGGAAGGAGGGAGGGAGGCACCCACTGCCCCCCCCACTGGCAACCTGCTGAGAGCTCCGCGTGTGGTCTGTTTGCATCTGTGTGTGTTTGTGTAAAGTGGTGAATCTTCCCTAGTCTGTGAGCCAAATGCCCTGAGGTACCTTGAAGCTCAGGGGAGAAGGAAGTGCTCCCCGAAAGTAGGGCTCAGGGTGAGTCCCAGAGGAATCTGTCTATTCTCTTTTGGAGAGAGATAAGGCCAGAGGCCTGTGCCCCAGAACTGAGAGTCCTGGGGTTACTGACCAGCCGTAGGTGTCCTCGCCGCCCCCCCCCCCCACACACACACACACACACACACACACACACGGGAACTGTGGTGATGGCTGGGTTGGTTAATTGGTGATAATCATTATACAATGTATACATGTATCAAATCATTACATTGTACATAGTGAATTTATACATATTTTGTTGATTTCCTACACTTCAATAAAGGTGGAAAAAATATAATTTAAAAAGAATGAAAAGAATCCTACCCTAGGGAAGCTGCTCCTCCCTACCCCTAGTACTTTCTACTTCACTTTTTTTTTTTGGGAGACAGAGTCTCACTTTTTTGCCCTCAGTAAAGTGCGTGGTGTCATAGCTCACAGCAACCTCAAACTCTTGGGCTCAAGTGAGCCTCTTGTCTCAGCCTCCCAAGTAGTAGGGACTACAGGTGCCTGCCACAACACCCGGCTATTTTTTAGAGATGAGGTCTTGTTCTGGCTTAGGCTGCTCTTGAACCTGTGAACTCAGGCAATCCACCTGCCTCAGCCTCCCAGAGTGCTAGGATTACAGGCGGGAGCCACTATACCCAGCCCTACTTCAGTCGTGATTTCTCTCTTCCCCAACAGCAGCCAGACCCAGGGTCTGTGTGCAGCACAGCTCCTGCGTACTGAGAAAAGACACAAATGGGGCGCTGCCTGGAGGGTGAAGAACCCAGGCCCCAATTCCTGCATTATCTGGAGACCTTCATGGGACAGCGTCCAGGGTTTCACTACCTCCCAGAGAAGCTCATTCTGCTCAAGTGTCCCCAGGGTACACCCCATCTTTTACTACTGAGGACTAAACTTTGACCTTTTCCATTTGCCCCCAAATTCCTTTCTAAGGGGGCTTAGTGAGACACATCTATGAATCATAAAGTCTCACAAAATTGGGTGTATAAACTCAATATTAATTTTTTTCCCACCCTAATTTTGGTATAGCATCACACGAAAGATAGAAGACCCCTATGGTTTTTCCTTCATAGCACCTATCCTAACTAGTACTTGGATTTCTTTTTAATCAGATTGCTGGCCTCCAGGAAGCCTGCTTAACTGCTTTTAAAGTATCACCCCTGCCAGGCAAACTCTAGCATGATCTCACCCTGCTCACTGCGGAGCTGACTGCTTGCCACATATCCTTTGACAAGTCATTTCTCTGTCTCAGTCTTGTCTTTCAAATAAAGGCTTAAACTGCCAAGTTTTTAAATCTTTATAAAGTCTCAAACCCCTTTCTTTAAACAAGTTTAGGTAAACTCCAATATTAATAACCCCAGTATATAAGACAGATAGAGGAATAGGTGCTCCAGTGAAGGCAACATCTGGGGCCCTTAAGGGCTCTCCCTGGATCCTCTTCTCTCAAAGCTCCAAGTAAAGTTTCCTCCCCAGGCAACCCTAGAAGGAGTTTCCTCCCCAGAGGCCACCTGGAAGCCTGCAAGCTCATGAGTGAAGTGCTCCCTGAGGTGCCCTCAGCCCTGGCTGTGCCTCTCTGGGCTAGTCTCTGCTGTGCAGGCCACTCAGCAAGGCTGCCAGGCTAACCCTGGGCACAGGGAAGGTCTCCAGATTCTGCCCTGTGGCACTGAATCCTGGGGGCCTGGTACTCTGGGGGAGTAAGCAGTCCTTCCTCAGACTTCCTGTGCACCCAGTTCCCCACCCTCTGGGCTTTGCCTACAGCAGTGGTGCTCAAAGTTTTTGGTCCCAAGAGCCATCTACTGAGGACCCTCCAAAAATGTTTGCTTATTTGGGTTGTATCTATCGATATTTACCATATTCAAAATTAAAGCTGAGACATGGGTGGCGCCTGTGGCTCAGTGAGTAGGGCACCAGCCCCATATACCAAGGGTGGCAGGTTCAAAACCAGCCCTGGCCAAACTGCAACAAAAAATAGCTGAGCGTTGTGGTGGGCACCTGTAGTCCCAGCTACTTGGGAGGCTGAGGTGAGAGAATCGCCTAAGCCCAAGAGCTGGAGGTTGCTGTGAGCTCTGATGCCACAGCACTCTACCGAGGGCAACAAAGTAAGACTCTCTCTCTTAAAAAAAAAAAAAATAAATAAAGCTGAGACAGGTCTAAATTCTTTTCTAGTTTAAAAAACAATAGGCTCGGGGCCCATAGCACAGTGATTACAGCACCAGCCACATACACCCAGGCTGGCAGGTTCAAACCTGGCCCAGGCCTGCTAAACAACGAATGACAACTGCAACCAAAAAATAGCCACACATTGTGGCGGGCACCTGTAGTCCCAGCTACTTGGGAGGCTGAGGCAAGAGTATCACCTAAGCCCAAGAGTTTGAGGTTGCCGTGAGCAGTAACGCCACAGCACTCTACCAAGGGTGACATAGTAAGAGTCAGTCTCAAACAAACAAACAAACAACAAAAGAAAACAAACTTATTACATGTCAACACCACATATTATAATAAAAAGTAACTACATTTTCTAAGATAAAAAAAAATTAGTAGAAGTTGTATCTGATAAGAATATCTAGAAAGAAGTAAGAAGGCCTTGTTTGATATCTTTACAAATCTCTTTAATGTCTGGCTTACTACAAGGTAGCTGGGGTCTCCTATCAGACTCTACGTTCAATTTGTCTGCAATAAATTACTTGATTGTCATACGAAGAAAAATTCAGCTTCCCTCAGATATTCAGTTGGGAAGGAGAGTATTTAATAAAGCCCTTTCAGATCATTGTGGATATTTTTCTTTGATATGACAGCAACAAGTAGTTGTTTCTGGAGATTATTACAGTGGGGAATCTGAGACCTCACACTTGGAATGGATCTTTTTACCTCTGGGCATGGTGACTTACCATTTGGAAGATACTGGTTTGCTGAGTTGCAAATCTACCAAAGACTAACAAATCTCATTAAGCAAAACTAACAAATAATATTCATTAATGTTTTCACTGATCTTAGCACGAAAGTCCCTTTTCTGCTAATAGATAGTAATTCTAAGTTTTGCTTAAAGGCTTGGATTTTTATCATTGGCAGCAAATACTGTCAGGTGTTTTCCTCAACGTGACAAACTCATGTCATTCGTTTTTCCAAAAATGCCTGCTTAACTCCCAAGTCTGAATAACTGTGATTTTTCAGTTGTTCTCCCAAGTAAAAGTGATATCCAAGAAAAAAGTGGCTACGTCAGCCTACAACTCCAGCAGACGCGCAGGTGTTAGGACTATGGTTTGAGAAATTATTGTTCAGCGTGCAGTGGAAGAGATTATAGGAGCATCTCGTTTCATCACAGAAAATATTAAAAAGATATGCACTCCAGAGTTATGACTTCAATGAAATTACAAACTTTGCTGCTTCACAAAAGACACTCTTAAGTGAAACTGGGATTTCTTTCCTTATAGATTTATTTGTGTAGCAGGTGGGTGGTGTGAAGGGATACAATGGCTAGTGTAGTTTGGCGCCACTGCCTTGGTTGGTAATAATATACCAAGAAAAGAAGTACTTTCTATTAATAGTATCTCTGCTTTAGTGTCATCACCATCAAATGTGAACATGGCAAATAAACTCAGTATTATCACAAAAACGGTTTTGATGGCTCAGCACCTGTAGCCAGTGGTTAGAGCACCGACCACATACACCGAGGCTGCCGGGTTTGAACCTGGCCCGGGCCTGCTAACCAACAAAGACAACTACAACAAAAAATAGCCGGGCGATGTGGTGGGTGCCTTGTAATCCCAGCTACTTGGGAGGCCGAGGCAAGAGAATCGCTTAAGCTCAAGAGTTTGAGGTTGCTGTGAGCTGTGACTTCACAGCACTCTACCGAGGGTGACATAATGAGACTCTGTCTCAAAAAAAAAGAAAAAAAAAAAACTGTTTTGACCTCATAGAACATTCCCACAAAGAAATCTAGAGGCCCCCATGGGTCTGCGGATTCCACCTTGAGAATTGCTGGAATGTGATCTTCATGAGGCCTGTTCCCTGGGTGTCACCATCTTCATTTTCAGATGAGGACTCTGGAGCTCAGAAAGTTTAAGTCACTTGCCCAGGGACACACAGGCAGGAAGTGGCAGTCTTGGTTTAAACCTGGGCGTGTGATTCCCAACCACACACATGCTATTTCCAGTGTGCCCTAGACAACATGCAAATGTGGGGTCTGGACCGGAGGGCTGTCAGGTCTCACCACTCCACCTTCCCTATTGCCTCACCTCCCTCACCTCCCGGGGTCTTTGGGGTTCACCACCTCCTCCAGAAGAATCCTGGAGACATCTCCCCGCCTTGCAGTGGTGAGGACTTTGGGTGTATTATTGTCTGCCCTGGAGTACCTCTCTGTCCCTGGCACCAGCTACCCAGGCCTCTCCAGGGGTACCTCAGACCTCCAGGGCTGGGCTGCCAACAGCAGGCTCAGCCCTCACTTCTTCCCTGTCTCCCGCCCCAGCACAGCGGTCAGCACAGTTCCCAGCATCAAAGGGCTAATCCAATTTCTCAGCTGTGCTTCCCCTTTCCCTCCTACAATGCCAGGATTGATTTGGAAGCAGAGAAGCCTTATTAGAGTGATGCCTTTTCCTCCTCTTAGGAGAGTCAACTGGGAGAGGGAGCCCTCCCACTGCCAGTTAACTCCATGCTTCCTGCTAACACCGACCCCAGCCACACCACCCTTGAGTGCGCTGGGATTTGCTCTAACTTTATTTTTGAGACAGAGTCTCAAGCTGTTGTCCTTGGTAGAGTGCTGTCCTGTCATAGCTCACAGCAACCTCAAACTCTTGGGCTTAGCGATTCTCTTATTAAGAGATTCTCTTGCCTTGGCCTCCTAAGTAGCTGGGACGACATGCACCCATTTTTGTTGTTGTTGCAGTTTGGCTGGGGCCAAACCTGCCACCTTTGGGATACAGGGCTGGCGCCCTACCCACTGAGCCACAGGCGCCACCGGTGCACCCCTTTTTTTGTTGTTGCAGTTGTCATTGTGGTTTTAGCTGGCCCAGGCTGGATTCTAACCACCAGCCTCAGTGTTTGCGGCCAGCATCCTACCCACTGAGCCACCCTGCCTCAAACTTTTCTTGACTCCTAGTGGCAAGAATGGATTTCAGTTTCTGGGCTGCTTCCCCCCTAGGATCTCCGAGCACTTAACTAGTAGCTTCTTGGTCATCCTTCTCATACTCTGGAGGTGTGGAACGGATGATCTCTCTGTCCTCCTGCTTCCAGGTCTCCCTTCCTCCCTCCTGGAATCTAATCTCAGCCCCCCACCACTGGACCTGTGTCTTCAGCCCATCCAAATTGAAACAAGAACAGATCCATGGTGGACAACGAAAATGGGGTCAGAGTCAGGCAGCCCTGAGGAGGCTGGAGATAAACAGCTGTGTGTTTGCTAAACACATTTTTCCTCAAATACACACAGGAAGGGAGAGTCACAGAGGGCCCTCTGACACCTCCACCACCCCGCTCAAGTTCCCTCTCCAAGGCCCTTCCCTGCCACCTCCTCCTTCCTTGGGAGTGAAGGTGCAGCAGGAGAAGGGGAGATTACAAGTCAGGAAGCGCTTCCTTTCCATAAACAACATAAAAGCTGCTTCCCCAGTTACTTTTCAGTAAGGAAAGACATTCCCAACACACCTGGTCCATTAGTTCAGACTGGAATCAAGGGGGAGAAGATATTTCTCTGCAACCAGCCAGCCCTTAGGGAGCAAGGGTTCTTTGGGAGCTCAGAGCACTGGCTGATCTCGGAGCGGCCCTTTCTGCTCTGGAAGGAGACAAACACACTTACCCAACAGGCTTGCCCTGCACTAACACATCTGGCTCATTTGCCTTCAGAAAAAATTGAACCTAGGTGTAGGAGGAGGAGGAGTAAAAAGAGAGAGAAGAAAGGAAAGGGGAGATGAAGGTACAAAGCATTTTCTCCCACTCTCAGCTGCACACACGGGCTCAACACTGTGGCTGGTAAAAACTCTGTTTCTCCACAGCTAAGCAGGCAACCGGAAGGAGTGCCCTTCTCCCCTGCAGCTGCCCCCACCTTGGCCTCCTCTGCCACTCCCCCAACCTGCAACCTGCACCTGAGCCTAAAGAAGGAGAAAAAGCCTGAGTGAGCCTCAATGACTTGCCTTGTCACCTCTTGCAAATGTGATGGGCAGCAGGGCCTCACCCCACCCAGTATCGACTCCATCTCCTTGGGTGTGGAAAGGGTTAAGCTCCTTCCAGCCCCCACCCCAGCCCCATTCCTCCACTCACTTCTATTTCCTGTCTCCCAGTGAGAGCTCACAGTTACAACCACTTACATCCCATATTAAGATGCATAGAATAGTAATGGGTAAATCCCGCCTCTAATTGCAATATTCCCTAATTGCTAAATTCCAGAGCTACTGTATCAACCCATTTATAGGAAGCCCTGTCAGGGTTCTCCACAGCCTGAGGACTCCCTACCCCACTGAAAGGCTCCTGGTTTTCACAAATGCCTCAAGAACTTCCCTGACTCCCCGCCCAGCACTGACTCCACCCAATTGTCCAGGGATGGAGCCCTTGGGTTTCTGTTTCTGTGCAGGGGAAAAGAAGAAAAGAAGGCTCTGCGGACTGTAGGAAACGTGGACCCGGCAGGAAGCTCTCCTGGGGCGGGAGAGCATCTGGGACCCTGTCAGCCTGCACCAGCCAGCACAAATGCACCTTCCAGCTGCAGAGCTCTGCTCTGGGTGTTACAGAGACCAAGAAGAGAGGGGGAACCCCAGGCTCTGTCCTTGAGGAGCTCCCAGGCTCAGAGAGGAGATGTGGTTATTTTGAGCCTCCCTTTACATCCCTTATCCCTTTTACAGAGTGGGCATTTAGTCCATCTGAATAGAGAGTGGAGGAAAAGCAGACAGAAAGTAGGAAATCAGGAAGGAACAGACCAGGCTGGACTCCAGCTGCCCCTCCATGTGAGGGTTGCCTTTTGGGCTGAAGGTCCCATGGGGATCTGAATTCTCAAGCCTGGACTCTCTGAAAGAGAGGAGCAGTCAGACACCAGCTGATACCCGTTGCCCCTGCCTTTGCAAGGAGTCCCCCTTCCTGACCTACCCCTGGGACCCCCAATCCACACACATATGCACACACAGGTACAAATGCACATACACTGCTGCTAGACTTCAGAGGAGCCATTTAATTATGAAATTGGAACCTTCAGATGCTTTGGGTGATGTTGACATCAGCATCCCAAGGCCCAGAGCAGGCTCAGTTCAGCAGGTGCCCATCGCTGACTCTAGTCCGCCCGCCCTGGCTCCCCTCTACCCCCTTCAGTGCGGGTGCTCCTGAAGATGCCAGGCCCACAGAAACCCAACAACAGGGAGGGAGAGCTGATTCAATTTCTCCAAAGGATCACTGCCTAATATTTTAGAAATCTGCTGCCTGCTTTTAATCACCCAGTCTCTGCTGTTCATGCTCAAAGCCCTAATGACCTCATCCCAGGAACCCCAACTGCATCTTCTGGCTCCACACTGTAGGTAGAACTGGTGAGGAGGGGGAGACAGAGCAAAGGAGAGGGAAAGCGCTGACCAATCCGCTACAGAAAAGTCCCCAAAGTGCCTATGATCTGGCAATTTTGAATGAGTCATATAACATCTCTCAGCCTTTGCCTCTTCCTATAAACTGGGAACCGTGATGGGTGCTGGGAGACCTCAAGGTGGTACTGAGGACTACAGTGATGAATGAGGTGAAAGCCCTTTCCGAACTGAGAAAGTCAATGTTGGTTGTTTATTATACGAGATAGGAACTGACCTGCTTTGTCACGGAGTGGGTGGGGTAAGGAGGGAGGCGGGGGTCTCAGGAGAGTCTGCTTGCTCCTGGCTATGCACAACCCATACTGGCTAGCATTGCCTTACCTCATGCCTGATGGAAAGCCAAAGGTCCCCAGATGAAGTGGTCCAAGAGGGGCCTCTCCTAACTTTACAACAGCAGAGTAACTCCCCTTTCTTTCTTGCTCCGAGACCCCAAGATGAGAGGGCTACTCTGTAGCCCTTTATGTTCTGACGTTCACTGGCCATTTGGGGTGGCAACTCATGTCCTGCTTCCTAAGCGGCAAGGTCTGAAAGGGGCCTCCAAGGCCCAGCCTCCTCATCCCAGGCATTTGGTCAGGTGGCACTTTGAGTCTGGAAATTATCCAGGGGGGAAGCTTTTGTAACACCTCTTGCTTACCAGGGATTTGGGGAGTCTTTCTTGATGTTTAACTTAGACTTAGTCTCTTTAGAGGAGGAGGCTGGCAGCTGGGTGTGCCCCTGCAGTCCAGACTCACAGTGACTGGTCAGGTCCCTCCAGGTCTGGATCCAAATGTAGCCATCACTCTGACTACTTCCTTGAACTGTCAGTTCCAGGGATGAAAATGAAGGCTTGCTGGGACAAATTCTTCCCAGAAATCAAGCTCTGGCAAGAAATGACTCATTAGGCATAAAGAACTATCCCAGTGTCAGAGGACGACTAGACCTACTAGAATGACCACCACAGAAATTATAGCAGCTCCTTCCCTTGAGTTTTTAAGAACAAAAGAAGTGGAAAATGCACCTTTTCTAGCTGGAAAACCTGTTTGTGGACAGGAAAAGGGCTAGTTCTGGTATAATTTATTTTTAGTAAAGTGAGAAATTAGAGAGAGAAAAATGGTTCAAAAGGGAAAAAAACTGTGGCCCACTTGTATTAGAGTCCAGCCTTGTCTGCAATACCAGCTCATAAAATGAGACATAAACTGTTTTACTAAACTGATCTGTTAAATGGGACTAAGAGATTGGCCAAAAAATATGGAATTATATACAGTAGTTATATTTGTTCTGAAGCCTTAAGACTCAACAAAGGTCGCCTGTTGGCTACACTGGAAAAATTTGTGCAATGTCTATATAGATATCTTAGGAAAAATTGGAACCTGAATATTCACTTGAATTGCCAGAACTTTAGATCAGTTCTGTGGGGATTCTTAAAGCTAGATATTACCTTAAGAACTGTGCTGAAGGCTCAGCGCTTGTAGCTCAACGGCTAGGGCATCAGCCACATACATCAGAGCTGGCAGGTTTGAATCCAGCCCAGGCCTGCCAAACAATGATAATTACAACCAAAAAATATCCGAACACAGTGGCAGGTGTCTGTACTTGGTAGGCTGAGGCAAGAGAATCACTTAAGCCCAAAAGTTTGAGGTTGCTGTGAGCTATGAGGCCACGGCACTCTACCCAGGTTAACAGCTTGAGACCCTGTCTCAAAAAAAAAAAAAAAAAAAAACAGGTGGCACCTGTGGCTCAGTGAATAGGGCACCAGACTCATATACCAAAGGTGGCAGGTTCAAACCCAGCCCCTGCCAAACTGCAACAACAACAACAAAAAAATAGTCAGGCACTGTGGCGGGTGCCTGTAGTCCCAGCTACTCGGGAGGCTGAGACAAGAGAATCACCTAAGCTCAAGAGCTTGAGGTTGCTGTGAGCTGTGATGCCATGGCACTCTACCGAGGGCAACAAAGTAAGACTCTGTGTCTAAAAAACAAACAAACAAACAAACAAACTGTGCTAAGTCTGTAAATAAAAGTACTAATGTTTTCATTGTATGAATCTTAGCCTCGAAATCCAGAACTTGCAGGTATTTGTAAGTGGCTGCTAAATAATTTCATTCTCTTATAGTGAACCCAACCTTGACTTCATCCTTGTTAGGGAGACAGACAGCCACAAACATATGCAAGGTGGCTGAGGTCATATAGAAGCCAGATGAAAGCACTGGGGATTTCTATGAAAGGCTGTATGAAACATACAGACTGGTCAAACCATTGTATGAAGTTACCAAGGGGGGAGAGAACAGGCCAATTGAGTAGAAATCCAACCAACCAAAAGCCTTCAAGAGTCTAAAGGAAAAACCATGGGCAGTCCTGGTGGCAGGCCTCCCTGACATGGCCAAACCTTTTGAACTGTACATATCAGGAAAAAATAGAACAGCTAGGAAGTGCTCACCTAGCATGTAGCACCCTGGGCAAGACCAGTTGCTTATCTCTCTAAGCAACTTGACTAGGTCTCAAAAGGATTGCCCCCATGCCTAAGAACACTTGCAGCCACTGCTATGCTGGTACAAAAGGCTGATAAATTGGCTTTGGGACAAAACTTAAGTGTCTGGGTACCATCCGCAGTGGTCACTCTTATGAATATCCAAGAGTATCATTGGTTGACCAACTCATGCCTCACCAAATATCAAAGCTGTAAAAATCTGAGGTTGGTTATAGAGGCTGTATGCATGAAGCTATGCACTTAGGACAGAGGCAAAAGAACATTAAGAGGCTTCTGGGGAGATACTTTTACATTCCCCTGTTGGCCACCCTTGCAAAGAAAGTCAGCCAGCATTGTGCGACATGTAACCAACACAATGCTAGACAGGGATCATTCCTGCCACCTGAAATTCAGTCCTACAGGGAAGCCCCTTTTAAAGATGTGCAAATGGACTATACTGAGTTGTCCATATGTAGAGGAAACTGGTGCTTACTAGTTCTGGTCTTCATGTACTTAGAACAGGGAGAAGCCTTCCCCACCAGGATGAAGAGGGCTCCTGAAGTAGTAAGGGTTGCCCAGAGAAATCATCCCATGTTTTAGGTTGCCACTCTGGTTTATATCTAACAATGGACTAGCCTTCATAACAGAAATAGTGCAAATGATAGCTAAAGCTTTGAATATCATCTGGAAACTATACATGACACATAGACCTCAAAGCTTGGGCAGGGCAGAGTGCACGGACAGGGCCATAAGAGCAGGAATTGGTAAACTCTGCCGGGGGCAAAGCTGAATTGGATACAGGCCTCACCACAGGTCTTGTTCAAACAGGCCTTCATCAATCCTCTGCAATTTAGCAGGGACTCCTAAAAGAACTAGGAGAGACTGACTTGAATAGGCAGTTAGAAGCCTTAGGAAGAGTAGCAAGGAAGATCTCCACTTGGGTAATTAATCACGTTCCATTTAGTCTTTTGTGTCTGTACATTCTTTCCCTTCAGGGGGTCAGGGGGATCAAGTCTAAGTCGCCAATCCCTCCCAAACCAAGGGAGAAGGGACCCCACACATCATCTTGACCACATGCATAGCAGCGAAGGTGGAAAGGTCCCTTGCCTGGATTGTCACAACCAATTGAAGAGAGCGTCACTGCCCTGTGGGAAGCAAAGGTAACTTTTAAGATGGTCAACATGCCCTGTTCCAGCCACATACTGGGAGCTGACTGGTCAACACACGGCTGAAGCCTGAGAAACTCCTCGCAGGACTTTGGACTTTGGGAAAAGGGGAGGAGGGATATGATCTGTGCAACCACACCACTGAGACAGGACAAAAGGTGACTCCTTTATAGATTTTATGAATGTGAAGGCACCCAGAAGGAAGCTTGCACTCAAAATCGGACACGGTACTCAATATGTGACAGGGGGGAAAGCGAAAAACCCATGTGTACATTAGCCCCACCACCATGGTGCAATTAAATTCTGGGTAGAGAACTCGAGAAGAGTCACAGTCCCTGAAATCTGAATGCTGGTCCAGACCAGGAAAATAGGAAAGTCCAGCCAGGTGACTCTGAAGTTTACTGCCTATAGCGCCATGCAAGGGTGTGGTAGCAGAAGGAACTGGGAAAAAAACTATAGGACAGATCAGAAATACCTCTGTGCCTTAGATTTTGTAGAAAAGTGGTGTAGAGTCAAATGTGTAAGGTGAAAACATATGATAGAAAGCACCTGACACAGTTAAAAGTGCAATAAAATAAAGGTGCTCAAAAGAAGTAGTGAAGAGGATTGCTCCTTAGAGTCAGTGTAACCCCTGGAGCCAGTCTTGCAAATTAATACCAGCTCCTGCAGAAACAAGCTGATACTGAGACCCCAAATGAAAATACATATGGAGTCTCCAAGAGGGGGAATGAGAGAGAATACCCAGGAAGGGTAAAGTCTAGGAGAACAGGTCTTCTCAAGGAGACCTCAAGGATACACCCGCAGGGTCCTCTCCATGGTGACTCAGCTGTTAAGATTTTGTAGAATTAACATCTTGGGACCTGGAAATTTCCAATTCTGTGAAATCCTGTAGTTTTAAGGAAGGTGGAACAGCTTCTCCTGCTTGATTCAAACTGACCACTGAGAAAGGTACCCAGGGGGTGGAACTTTTTGACTGGAGATAAAAAGGGAAAGACCAAGCCAGTTGGAGAGTGTGGCCATTTTGAATTCTTCCATGCCCTTAGCTCCCAGCTAAAAGTTTTCTTCCTCTTTAAAAATAAATTAATTAATTAATTAATTAATAAATAGAGAGAGGATAGCCAAGAAGGGTGAGGTCTAGAAGAACAGGTCTTCTCAAGGAGACCACAAGGATATACCTGCAGGGTCCTCTCCACGGTGACTCAGCTCTTGGGAATTTGTAAACTTAACTTCCTGAAACGTGGAAATTTCCAAGTTCTGTGAAATCCTGTAGTTCTGTGGGGGCAGGAATAGCATCTCCCGCTTGATTCAATGAGAAGGGTACCTGTGGGGTGGAACTTTTTGACTGTCAATAAAAAGGGAAAGACCAAGGCAGTCAGGGAGCGCGGCCATTTGGAATTCTTCTATGCCGTAAGCTCCCGGCTGGTGAATAAAGCCCTTCCTCTTATAAATGTGGTGTTTGGG
>CAUYPK010016585.1:0-11187 GCA_963574355.1 Loris lydekkerianus | reverse complement strand
GTCCCTCCTCAGAAGCAGCATAACAAAATCCAAACTTGGCAAAGAGCCACAGTATACAAAATAATGATAAGAGGCAAAGAGCCGCATTCATTTAGGCCGGGAGCCGCATGCGGCTCGAGAGCCGCGTGTTCGCCACCCCTGATCAAGACTATCACAAACGTTTTGTATACCCTCTCCAGTTCTTTGAAATCATTTCCCCCTAGCTGGCTTTATTCGTTTCTTTCCGGTGGTGTTCTCCAGAGCTGGCCTCCCACCTGCTTTTGTAAGAAGGGCTGAGCAGTTGCCCCATCACCAGACCTCCAGGCTCTTCCTTCACCAGATGGTTCTTGTTCTGGGACGGCTCTTTGGAGGTTTCAGGCCCAGGGAGGCTCTGAGAGCACAGGGGAGGAGGCCAAGTGGAGGGAGCTGCCCTGCAGAGAGGGTCCCCATGCAGCCCTGTTAGGGAATTTATTCAGCAGACCATGCAGCAGTTTTCCCTCAAGACAGCCTTGAAAAAAACTTCCTACAGTGAGTAACTCACCCACCCTGGGGGAAAGCTGGAGAGAAGGAAGTATCTCAAACTGCCCTAGGCCCATCAGGGAAGCAGGTGGCTCTGTGCTTGGGTCTCATCCTGTTGGGGATCAACCTGCCCTCATCCCCTTTTCCAAAGCCGCGCAATTAATGATCAGAGCTTTTTCCGCATTGAGTCTAATTCAGTGAGTTTTTATTTGTAGAAACGTGGCCTATGGAGATGTGAGATGTGGATCCCCCCCCCCACAGGGGGCTTCAGGTGGGACCCTTCGCCTCTCCACCGCCCCCCCACTGCCCATGCCCACAGAGGGAACTGGGTCCTTTGGCCTGGGCGGCCCCACTGAAACCGGCATCCCATCATTTTCCTAGAGGGATGCGGCCCCTAATGGCCATCATTCCAAAGTCCAGCTGAATTCACGCAGGGATCCAACTGGGTTCCTTGTTGCCAAGGAGCAAGAGAGGCAGCCACAGAACCAGGAGTCCAGAAGGCAGCTCCGGCCAGCTGGGCGATCTACCTGCCTCCCCTTCCGTGTACAGAGTAAGGACGTCAGAGGGCGCCCAGCGAGGCTTTTGCTCCTGGGCTGGCCCCCTGGCTGGCGCGTCATCTTTCAGGGAGGTTTCCCCAACTTGATGTGCTGACCAGGAAAAGACAGACACGGCCCAGGGATAAGAATCATGGTACTTCCAGGTACAGGATCGGGACCCTACGCAGCCTCCCAACACCTCAGTCCCTTTTGAATCTCCGGATCTCGCTCTAGGTGGGGAAGGGATTTGGGGTCAGGGCGCAGTGTTCTCAAGGGCCAGCGACCCACGGCCTCAAGCCCACCCTGGTTGGCTTGTGTCAGTTGCTCTTGGCGGGACCAGGACAGGGTGCCCGGCGACCCTGACTCAGTCCAACGCTACACCGGCCGCGTCTTCCAGGGCGCGCGGGCGTCGCGCAGCGAGCGGTCGTGGGGCAGCGCGGCAAAGGCCGAGTGGCGCAGCTGGCAGCCGATGAAGAGGACCACGAGCGCCACGGAAAGCAGCAGCAGGAAGAAGAGCAGCAGGTAGGTGGGCAGGTCCGGCTTTGTGGCCGCGCCGTCCCGCATGCCGCGCGCGGTGGCCAGCTCCAGTGGCAAAGCGCCCTCCGCCTTGACCGTGGCTCCCGGGGCCAGAGCGCTGCCTACCGCCGCCTCCGGGCCGCCCGTGGCGTTGAATAGGTCTCCGTACATGGCCCGCGGGTCCCGCCGACTCCGGCCGGACCAACTCACTTTGCCTGGGGGAGACCAGCGCGACCCGGCGCCTCCATGGCGCGTCCCTCCCGCCCTGCTGCGCGCAACTGACCCGGAGTCGGTGCCTTCGGGCCAATGGGGCTGCAGAGACCCAGGGACGCGTTGGCTCCCCAGTCTCCGCGCTCAGCTGCCTTTCCCGCCGGGCGGCGGACCCCAGCGCTTGGAGCTGGACAGCTCCGTGCCCGCGCCCCTCGGGCTGTCCCTGTTTCTCGCCGTCGCCACCTGGACAGAGGTCTAGCGTTATGGACTGGTCTCACGGCTTTCCGGCCACCCTTTCAGCTCGAACCCCAGCTCCAGGGCGCCTCTGGGCTGCAGCAGCGGCAGGTGATGTCCAGCGAGTGCGGCCGCAACCCGGGTCCTCGCTCAGTCCCTAGTCGCAGAGTGCACGGACAGCGGGTGGTCCGGGAGCCCCTTGCGTCCTCCGGTGCGGCTGCCACCGCAGTGTCTCAGAGCAGTCCTGCAGCCTTGGGTTCCTGTCCAGACGCCCGGTGTGCGGCCAGCTCGTTCCTACTCGCTCCTGTCTGAAGCGGGAGACTGAGCTCTGAGGAGGCTCTGAGCGCGCTCCGTCCCAGGCGGGGTGCGGAGGGGGCGGGACTGGCGGCAGCGGCCTCCCGGAGCGGCTGCGAACCAATGAGGGCGAGAGAGAACGGGCTGCTACTGCCCCGGCCTGGCCTCACATCACTCAGGGAGAGAGGGACATACAGAGAGGGGGTGGGGGACAAAAAGAAAGAGACGCAGGGTCACAGAAAGACTGACAAAGACACAGTTACAGACCTGTGAACAGAGCCACATGCACAACAGGCACAGACAGCTGCGGTGAGCAAACCGACTCAGGAGGCGCAGCCCAGCACTGACAGCCGCTTCATTCTTCTTGGTGTTCTCCCTCCAGGCATGGCCTGTTTTGCTCCCAGAGCTCGTTGGCTGCTGGATAGCACCGGCAGGGCACACTGCCTTCCGGAGGCCCTGGGAAAAGACAAGCATGGTCAAGCTGGGGCTGGTTGGTGGGCCCAGTGTCCTCTCCAGATGTGTCCTGGTGGTACATATGCATCCTCCCACCCCCACCCCACCCGCAGCCCATGAACGTGTTTGCTTAGTTCCTCTTGCCAGCTCTGCTCAGACACAGAGGACAGGAGGAGGACATGGTGCTGGCTGTGGCCCACCTGCCCCTGGCAGCTCTGGAAAGGCTTGGTGGCTGGATGAAGGGGGGCAGTCAGCTGGGAGAGGTCTCATTTTCCAGGAGTCCAAACCTGGAAGGCTTCTCAGAAGCCTTCCAAATTTCCCAACCTGGAATGGGAAGCTTCTCCCCAAGAAGCAGCTAGCATCCCAAGTGTCTCCGTCTGGCATTAGGAGGAGGTGAGTGAGAAGCACAGGCACAGAACTGATGGGGCTACCTGCACTCAGAGCAGGGCAGGGAGCAGAGGCCTCCGATGCTCACAGCCTGTGAGTGCAGAGCAGGGAGCAGAGGCCTCCAATGCTCAGAGCCTGTGAGTGCAGGGCAGGGAGCAGAGGCCTCCAGTGCTCAGAGCCTGTGAGTGCAGGGCAGGGAGCAGAGGCCTCCAGTGCTCAGGGCTTGGAGTGCAGGGCAGGGAGCAGAGGCCTCCAGTGCTCAGGGCTTGGAGTGCAGGGCAGGGAGCAGAGGCCTGCTTTACTGTTGCCCCTAGATGCTTCCCGCTCCTCCTCATCCCAGCACCATTGTCTCATCCCTGGTCTGAGACCCTCACAGGATCAGCTAAGTCACCTCTGTGTCTTTCTCCTCCCTCTTCTTCCTCCGTCAAGGTGTGCAGGATGTGGGGAGGGCTTGGTGACTTGGTTGAATGAACTGGGGGAAAGATGAGCTATTCTCCCCTCTTCGCCTTTCCTCATACCTGCCCCAGGGATAAGAAGAACAACCCAGTGTGCAAGGCAGACCTTTGCCAGAGCTCATTCCTATGAGTCCCTGGGCAGCCCAACAGAGACACCTCTGTAAGCCTTTTGTTCAACTTTGAGGTTGTGATCCCAAGTCCTGACTCTACAGAGTGACTGCCAAATGAGGTACAAAAGTACCCAGAGTCCCTCTTCAGTGTTTTCCACTTGGTCTCACGGATAGGACAGTTGGGGCCTCCCTAGGCCAGGAGGGAGGGGCTGTATGGAGGGCAGCACCTGACAGGACTCAGCCCTGGCAATTTACCCAGTCTCCATCACAGAGCCCACATTGGTCCAAGGAGCTTCCCAGTGTTCTCCAAGGACACAGGACACAGGGTCATTGTGCTTGGCTGCTGCTAGGACAGCCTTACATTTTCCAGATGGGAAGCCTGGCTCTGAGAGGGGCCAGGCTTATCTGTGTTAGCACAGGACAGCCATCACGTGCCAGTGATGTAGCAGCAGCAGTGGCAGAGGGCCACTTAGGAGAGAGGTAGGAGTCCCTTTCTCTAAAGACCTGACCTATTTTGGACAGCACTTTTCATAGCTAGCAGTATCTTAGAGGACATTCTGTGAAACCAGCACAGCCCTACCAGCTCCACGTGTGGGATGGAATAAGGGGGTTTCACCAGGTGAAGCCCCTGTTGTCAGTAACTTCTTGGGTCCTGGTAAAGCTTGAAGGTAGGACTCATGTAGCTCGGTTTAGGGCGGGGCCTGGCATTTCCTCCTGGGGCCTGTGTGGAGAGTGACATAGCTTGCTTCCTCTCAGATCTAACCTGTCACCAGGTGTAAGCAAGCTCAGGTGGGGGCTTCTGGCCACCACTTGGGCAGCTCAGTTAAGAAGCCCTGGCTCCAGACCCCTTTGGGCTAAAAATAAGGGGTGATGGCAGGTGGTTTCTGGTCCTGATCTGAAAACGTGCTGTGATCATCCAGGAAGGGTGTGTAGCAGGGAGTCTGCAAAGGTTTCATGTCAACAGAGTGTCCCTGCAGGGCCAGTGCTGGGGGTGCAGAAGGCTCTGAACCTGGGTCCCCAGCACTGCTCCTTCCCTTTCCCCACCAATTCTCTGCATGCCATACTGCATTTTGTGGGGGTTAAGTGACACAGGCCAGAGTGGTTCTATCAGCTTCCAATCATGGCCCTCCAACCACAAGATGAACACTGGGCTGGGAATTCAGCATTAATATTTCTCCCTATAGTAACCTGTGATAGGCACTGCTATCCTCCCTCTTGCCCCCAATTTTCCCAAGGAGGAAGATAGAACCCCAAGAAGTAGTGTCACTTGCCAAGGTCACACAGTTCAGTGCAGGAAAGCCTTAAACTCTGTGGTCTGTCTTGGCCACTAGTCTCAAGCTGCTTTTTCTAATGAGAAACTCAACAAAGGGAGTGTGGTCAAAGTGCCCTCCCTTTTGGTAAAGTTGGAGGAGATATTTTGTCCTCTTTGGAGGGCCCTTCTATCCCCAAGTGGGGAGAGCACTGCTTCTTTTCTGAAAGATGTCCAGAGCCCAGAGAGTCACGTTTCCTGAACATCCCTGGGCAGGAAATTAAACAAGCCTGGTACTGAGTAAATGCAGAGATGAAGTTTACACAGCTTTTTATATAAGCCAGAGCGGCCGTCCATTAAGGGAGCTTTGTGTACCCATACATTTAAGTCTTTGGGAAAGATTATTAAAAGGGGGGCTCAGGGGTTGGCTTTGACAGGCTCAGGTCATAGGGCTAGGACCTCGGGGTGACCTCTTTCCCATTACATAGTTGTTGAGTGACACATGTTCCTTCCCCAACGACCTGTCTGCGGAGAAACCGAGAGAGGCAAAGCAAGGGTGCCTGTCCTGCCTTAAGAAAGCCATTTGGCAGCTGTTAAATGGAAACTTAGGAGACTGGGAGCATTCGAGCCCCGGCATTTCATAAACTGTGCCGCGTCGGTCTCTGGTGCTTGGTGGAGCTATTTCTGTTTCTTCCACATGCCAGGGGAATTATTATTAAACCACTCAACGTCATGCAGAAGCTGGGGGTGAAGACCAAGGGTGAAAAGCTGCTGTGTGAAGGTTGGAGTTTCTTGCTACTGGAGTCCGTTTTCCCAGTAAGCTTACTGCAGAGTAGAAGGGCTGGAAGGGCCGCTTCCTCTATAAAAGCTGACAGAGCTCTTGTTTGCAGGACGTTGTTTTTTTAACCATTGCTCCCAGGCAGTAATTTTTTCCTTGCTTCCTTCCTCCTTTCTCTTCTTTCCTTCCTTCCTTCTTTCCTCCCTCCCACCCTCCCTTCCTTCCTCTCTCCCTGCATCCCTCCTCCTTCCTTCCCATCCTTGGGTTTTTTTTTTTCCAAGTGTCTTTGGAAACCATAGTGGTTGGTAACTTAAGGTTACATTCTAGAATGACCATGAAGGCTCTGTTAACCAGTTCGATGAAAATATTTCAAATTGTATATAAAATCAGCACATTGTACCCCATGACTGCATTAATGTACACAGCTATGATTTAATTAAAAAAAAAAAAGAAGAAGAAGAAGAAGAGCTAAATAGCAAGTTCACAGCCAAGCCCAGGCTCTGAAATGAAGCTGTCGTGAGAGTGAGCAACGGGAGCCTTGGCGAATGGTCATGCCAAGGCTTTCAAAGTGGCTGGACCGTGAGGGACAGAGAATTCTGCAAGGAGAAAACACCCCAAAGGGCTTAGTCTCCTGTCCCAGAAAAGGCATCTCCAGCTTGTTCCATCAGCCTGCAGGTCTCTGGTGAGGTCAGATGGTGGGATGGAGAGAGAGAGTTTCGGGATTCACCAGGCTGGGGAGGGGGGTGCCATTTTGGGGGACCATCTCTCACCATTCACTGGTTAGTGCCTCGGCATCATTTTCTGTGGTCCCCATGACATGTGACCTTGCTTGCCTTTCTGGGTCCCTTTAGCTATGTGGCCTCCAGCCAAGTGGGTTACAGTGACACAAGGCATTCAGGCTGCTGGGGGTGATACCAGACTGATTGTCACTCCTGGGCCTGGTCACTTAGTCTTCTCTGGGAAAGAGGAGATGGTGAATCTGCAGTCCTCCTGCTGCCTGGACTGCACTAGGGGTGTTGGGGAAGAGTCATGAGTGGAGTCACAACATGTTAAGAAACAGGCCACAGCTCTGGCCAGGAACAAGGCAGTAGGCAAAAGCTGGGATAGAGCCAGCATATGTGGGAACGAACAGGGGGATGGGGACAAGCCTGTTGCATGGGATCAGTAGACAGGCTCACGGGCACATGGCAGTCTGGCTCGGGGCTTCAGGTCCCTGTCCCTGTGAGGTTTACTTGCTAGGAGACTGGGAGCAGGGAGTTGTCAGACCCAGAAATGCAGACAGGCAGCGAGGTCCAGGTGCAGGCTTGGGCCCCCACCTGCAGAGCATGCTCCTGAGCTGCACCTGGGGCAGGTGGTTAGAGACCTGGCTTTCTTCTCCTGAGCCCTGGCCCTGCAAGGACAGGCACCCTCTCCTGCCCAGCCCACCTCTCCCCAAAGACCAGTTCAAGCTTACAAACTGGATTCTCTAGAAGAAACTCTGCCTTCTTTACAGGGCCCCTGTTAGCTGGTCTGACCTTATGCAGACCCTGTCCTCATGGGCACAGATCCTAAGGTCACCTATCCAATTAATGGGAGGCTGGGATAGGAGAGACATCATTCTAGCAACACTTACTCTTTATGCCCTTGTATTTGCCGAAAATGTAGGGAAGAATTTTCAAACTGTTAGAGATCTCAATTTTTTTTGTTCGGATAAGTTCTTCTCCAGAGGTTTGAAATTATGTTTTCTTTTCCTTCTAAAGTTCAAAATACCCAACAAGTTAGCCTCTTGTTTGGATAAGATCTCAATTTCTTTTTTGTTTGGATAAGTTCTTCTCTAGAGAGAAGTTTGGTCCAAACCTTGCCCTGTCCACTGTCTGGGCAGCCCTGTTTCTCCCGGGTCCTTCCTGTCCCTCTGCCACCAGACAGTGACGTCTTCTCCATGGGGTATGGCGGGTGGTGCCTAGTTGCTCAGAGGCAGAAGGGACCATGGGTGTAGGGTCGGGCAGAGAAAACCCCCCTGACCAAAATAGCTGCACCCTGGCCACCAAAACTCTGAGAAAGATGATCGCTTTTGCTCTGTTGGTTCCTGACAGGGACAGAGGGACAAATACGCCCATGGCCTGATTCATGAAGAAATGTGCTTATTTAAAAAAAAGTTTTAAGTGAGAGAACTGAAGCTGTCCTTTAAGTGGCATTTTAAAACCTAAATTGGAAACTACATTAGCATTGCCATTTTATGCTGAGGCGATAGAAATTCAACGTGTTATTCCTCTCGGGCTCCCAGGTCAGACGTGAGGTTGTCTGCATTCTGGAAGGTTCCCGTGGGCAGGCATGCGGGGTTCCCTGTATCCCAGTCCTGCTGGGGAAGGGGTTCCCCCTAGACCCCTTAGGAGGCTTCCTGTAGGTTTGTGTCTAGTAGATAAGAGGAGGGGGCCAGATGACTTGGAGTCACTTGGCCCCTTCTTTGAGGAAGCCTTTAAGATGACTGTTCCAGAGAAAGGCACTGGGCTTCATGATGGGCGCACAGTCTTAGCATCTCAGCTGGAACTAAATAGGGAAAACAAAAAGATGCTTGGAGGTGTTCAGGGCATTTCAAGATATGACAAGCCACCATCCTGGCCTTGAATTCACTCACCCAGGAGAGAAAAGCAATGTTACGCACAGCAATTTAATGCAGCTGAAGGACTGGGGGTACCACTTTCCAGAAACTGGTCTCAGTTTCTCCTCCTGGGCCTCTCTCCCCTAACCCTTTCAGAATCACTGGACATGCTTCTTAAAATTCAGGTTTTGGCTCTAGCCCCAAATATTCAAAGTTAGCATTCAGAGTGACAATGGTCAAGTGCATTTGTGTGCATCAAGCATTAGCCAAGGCATCCCCCTGCATTTCTGGACACCTGTGATCCTTCCTTGCAACCAGATAAGAGCCAGATGGCTCAACATCAATTGCTTTAGGGAAGGGAGGACATTGTAGAACTCAGCTAACAAAGGAGTCAAATTATTGGCTTTTGAGCTTCTAAAGCACCGGTTCTCAGCTTGTGGGTCACAACCCCTCGGGGGTCTCCTGCCTATCAGATATTTACATGATGATTCATAACAGTAGCAAAATTACAGTTATGAAGTTGCAATGAAAATAATTTTAAGGTTGGGGGTCAGCACAACATGAGGGTTGCAGCATTAGGAAGGTATCTAAACCACTGTATCTAAAGTCTAGGCCTGGGTGTAAGAATTGGAAAAAGGCATGAAGAAAGCAGGGCTGTGACTAGCACACATGGCAAATCTGGGTGAATTATAAAAACCTGTCCTTTTCCTTAGCCTTCTGCCGCACCCCCACCTTTTAATGGGGTACCTTGGTTCAGTGCACACATTGCTCAACCTTACACGGCAGCCCTTCATAACTGCAAATTTGTTCCCATCCCTGAAGTTAGAGAGAAATCTCCCTGCTCTTGAGGCACGGTAGAGCAGGCAAGGAAAATTGGTGGGGACACAAGGAGACCTTCGATGTGGGTGGGTCTCTGAGAGAGGGCAGAAGGTTTCTCTACCGTGAGAAATATTACGGAGACCCAGATAGTTTAGGGGATCAGAATACAGAAGGACTTCGTAAATATCCTTCTTGGGTTGAGCTCTAAGGAGGCAGAAGCCCTCGGAGTGTCAATGGCTCCCTCAGACCCCCTGCGCGTGAGGTGACAGGACGATTCCTGCAGCTCACTGAGGTGTGCAGGATGTGCTGAGGGGCCCCTGGGAGCTGCCTCCAGCTCCAGCACAGTTTGGAGACAGAGGAGCTTCTGAGTCAGTGCTCCCGGGAAGGCAGGAAAGAGACAGGCGGGTGTTCTGATGATGCCTTTCCATGGAGTGAGGGCCCTTGCAGCAGTGACAACAGGACTGACCTTTAGGAAGAAGACAGGTCAGTGCAGGCTCAGTGGACACTGAGACACATGGAGAGAGAGAGAGAGAGAGAAAACGAACTCTGCCTCTGGGATGGCCGCCTGCCTTAAACCTACAGAGTTTAGCACAGTGCCAGGAAAGTGGGTGTGGGGACTCAGAACCCGGCTGAGATTTCTACCACTTCGGAGAAATCGTGGGGGGAGGGTGGTGTTCCTAACAGAGACTGCCTAATAGAAACATAATCTTACATCTCTTACCCACTTGAGGTTGTGGATTAAGATTTATTAATATGCAAAGAAAACCACAAGTAAATATCTCCTAATAATTACCTCCAGGTGGTTGGATTAAGGGCGATTTTCATTTTCTTCTTTTTTGTGTGCTGAGGGTTTTGAAAATTGCTGCAGTTACCATGGTTTACTTTCGTAATGAGAATAATATTTTTCTAAAAACAGTATAAAACAAAACAGAAAAAGTAATCTGCATTTTTAGTTCTCCCCGCTCCCTCTCTCTCTCCGGCTCTTGTTCCTTGAGTGCCTCATCCATCTTGACTCCTTCAACCCCTCAGGTCCCCTCAAGCCTCCAGAGGACAGCAGAGGTCTGGGCCCTGGCTGAGACGTGGCCCGGGGGTTGGAGGAAAGGGAGGCTGAGGGCCCAATTGGGAGTCCTGGATGACAGTGACAATAACTTCACAAGGGATAATTTTCTATCCTCTCTGCACCCACTTGCAAGAGAGCCAGGATGGAAGGGACGCTCTTCGTCATTTTTGGCTTCCTGGAAGGGACGGTCTTTCCTCTCCCAGGTGGGAGGGGTCCTGGCCGGTCTGTGCCAAGCCGGAGGTGAGTGGGCTGGGTTTGTTCACTGTCCAGGCTCCCGAAATAGCGCCTTTCCCAACATTATCTTCTCTGGGCCTTCCGAACCCTTGCTCACCCCTCACCCTGAATCACCCTTAGGCCCCAGTAGGACCATTTGGAAAGAAAGGAAAAAGCTGACACAATCTGGCCCCTTTAAGGAATCCCCACCTACAAGGGGACAGGGCTGAAAATAGAACCAGGGAGGCAGGAGGGGAGGTTTAGTGGGCTGGTGGGAGAAACATGCTGATTACTAAAGAGTGAATTACCTGGGGCTAATTATGAATGCACTTAAGCAGCACATTTCCTCCTGGTACAGATTGGAAGCGGCTCAGTTTCAGTGACAAAGAGTAGGAAAGGGTGATAGAAAATAAAGCTCAAATATGAGATGTCTCTCCCTCCCTCCCTGCCCTGTGTGCACCTGGCCCTCTGCCATTGGTTGTGGTGGGAAGAAGAGGGTCTTCTTCTCATTCTCTCTCTCTCTCTCTCTCTCTCACACACACACACTGACTCTGCCTGGCTTCTTCCTGCCACCTTGTGGGCAGAACCTGCCTGCATGAGGTCAGATGAGGCCGCCGCGGGGGGGGGGGGGGGCGGGGGGGGGGGGGGGGGGGGGGGCGGCCGGGCGGCCGGGGGGGGGCCCCGGGGGCGGGGGGGGGGGGGGGGGGGGGGGGCGCGGGGGGGGGGGGGGGCGCCCCCGGGGGGGGGGGGGGGCGGGCCCGGAGGGCAGGGAGGCGGGCCCGGAGGGCGCCTGCACC
>CAUYPK010016584.1:0-61775 GCA_963574355.1 Loris lydekkerianus | reverse complement strand
ACATTTGTTTGTTTAAAGCCTATATTGTTTGCAAATAGAATTGCAACACCTGATTTTTTCTGATTACCATTTGCCTGAAATATGGACGACTATTCTTTCACCCTGTATCTATATTTATCTTTTAAGGTAAGATATGATTCTTGTATGCAGCAAATATCTGGCCTGAGTTTTTGTATCCAGTGAGACAACCTGTGCCTTTTTAAAGGACAGTTTAAGCCATTCATATTAATGGAGAATATTGATAAGTCTGGTAAAATTTTGGGTATCGAGTTTTTTGAAAGTCCAATGAACATTTTTAATCATTTTGCCACTGTGGAAGTTGGAGTTTGATCAAAAGTTTCTGAGTGAGTTTACTTTTATGGTAGAGGATTGGGTTGGTCATTATGGAGGATAGGTCTGAGAATATCCTGAAGAGCTGGTTTGGTTATGGCAAATTTCTTCAACATATAAATGTCATTAAAGTATTTAATTTCTCCAGCATAAATGAAACTCAGTTTAGCTGGATACAGGATCCAGGGTTGAAAGTTATTTTGCTTTAGGAGATTGAAAGTCAATGACCACCCTCTTCTGGCTTGAAAGTTTTCAGCAGAGAGATCTGCAGACATTCTAATATTCGTCCCTTTGTAGGTTATGGTTTTCTGATGTCTGGCTACTTTCAGAATTTTCTCCTTCATATTAACTTTAGTGAAGTTAATTATGATAAGCCTGGGTGTTGTCTTATTCAGGTTGAGTTGTGCTGGGGTTCTGAAACTGTCTGCTATCCGAATTTCAGAATCTCTTGGTATGTCTGGAAAATTTTCTTTTATATTTTCATGGAGAAGGGCCTCTGTGCCTTGCGAAGCCAGTTCATCATTTTCAGGGATTCCAATGAGGTGGATATTAGCCTTCTTCGAATTATCCCAGAGGTCTCTGAGAGAATGATCCGTTTTTGCTCTCTATTTTTCTTCCTTTTTGAGAGTTTGGAAACATTCAAAGCTTTATCTTCAATGTCAGAAATTCTTTCTTCTGCTTGTTCCACTTTGTTACTGAGGGATTCTATTTTTTAGATCGTTGAGGGCTGCAAATTCTTGCTTCAGTGTGTCAAAGTCTTTGGTGTTTTTGTCTTTAAATTTGTTACAGTCTTGAGACAACTTTTGAATTTCTCCTCGAATTTCTAATTCCAAATTTGGAATTACTCCTCAAATTTCTAATTCCAAATTTTCCTCCATTCTATTAATCTTGTTTGCAATCCAAATTCTGAATTTGATTTCTGACATCTCGGCCAGCTGTTTATGAATGGAATCTTCAGTTACATCTGCCATATCTTTCTATGTTGGGGGTTGATCTAGTCTGGTTATTCATGTTACCAGAGTTTTTCTGCTGATTCCATCCCATGATTATTTCACACCATTTGATTTTTCCCCTGGAGCTTTGTCGAGGACCCGTACAGTGCTATGGCCTGAGAAACTGGGGACCTGTTTGGTGTGGTGAGGCTAAGTGTTTCTGTCTTGTTTTCAGCTGGTCTCTGTCCAACCCTAGTGAAACAGTTATTCTAAGTTGAAGTCTCAGCTGTGGAGAAATACCAGCAATTAAGTCACCTTGACCCCCACAGGCAACAATTGGAAAAGGAATATCAAACCTTATTACCAGCACACATCCACTTTGAATAGTCCTTGGGCGACTGACTCAGTTCAAAAGTTCCAAATCAATTGTCTCAGTCAGCACCTGTCACAGGTGGGAGAATTTAAAAGGTCTCTGGCAACTGGATTGCAGGGGTCTGGTGACAACTCAGATATGACTTGTTCTGGTGCTCTGTGAAGTCAGGAGAACCTACCCAGCAAATAGATTAGTCTGGGAAGGTTGATGCCTCCTTCCCCACCTTGTACCTCTGTCACACCCAGTCACTGATAGCCCCACAGGGCTGTGACCCAGTTGCCTCTAGTGAACAGATACTCCAGGGGTTTTCACCTGCCTGAATCACAAGGAAATCTATATCTGCTCAGCCAGGCCACTGCGCTCTGCCTCTATCCAGCAGGGGGAGGTGAGGCCTGACAATCTCGGGTGCTTGATGGAGGCTGAGGGGTGTTCACTCGGTTCCATCCCCACCCCTGATTGATGTTACTGACAGAATAGAACAACTTTGTGGAAATTTGTTTCTGTCCCTGCTAAACTCCCCTGCAGAAGAGAAGCTGTTTTGCATTCCCAGAACCTGTGCTTCAGGACCTGTCTTTGATCCTGCAGGTTTGTATTTGGTTATCTGTCAGTTCTAACCTTCTGCCTTCCTTTGTGTATAGGCTGAAAATCCCTTGAAGGCTGGGTGCTTCTTAGGCTCAGTAAAGCGGTCCTCTGGGTCAGCCCCACCCTGGAAATCTCCCGGCTCTGTGCTTGCATTTTTTAGTCCCTGCGCTCCACCCAGGCAGGTACCGCCTCAGGCAAACCCTTTACTCACGGGGCCTGCATTTCCATCCCAGATCTGTTCCGTGGTGGTTGCCACCTGAGAAGATGCCCGGCCTCCAGTTGCCCAGAGAGACAGGGAGTTTGACTTCGGAATATCTGGGGATGAGCCCTATTGTTGCCAAATATGGCTGCTGCTCTGTGCCTCGGGGCACCACCGCTCCGGCGTGGTTCCCACTCAGCCGACCATCCTCTCCTCACTCCCGTGCCGCAGAATCAGCACTGACCAACTGCAGTCCAGACCCTGTCCACACCCCTCATGAAATCACCCAAGAATCTGGACTCCTGGGGGACAGGCCTCCAGACCTCAGAGTGAGAGTGGAGGGGAGTTCTGGGAGCTCAGAATTGGAGAGAGAGAATATATACAGTTTTATGCAGTTTTATGCCTGGCAGGAGAATGCCATGGCACCCTAGTAGGGGAGGTAGGTCCAGTTTTTAGAGGGTCTGTCCTGTGGAGTGTAGTGGGAGGACCTTTGAACTCTGCTCATTTGTTTGTGGGGCACTCTGAGCTGTTCTCATTTGGGAGGGGACTCCTGTCCACTTGGTGATGGATTTTGTACCTTTTGTTTGTATCCTTGGGGTCACAGCTTGCCTCAGCAGGGTTGATGTGCATTCTTCAACCTTCTCTCTTGGTGCAGCTCTAATCCACCAGGTTACTTGCTAAATTTCTGTCCTTTAACTCTCCTTCTAAATGGGAGCCACTGTGGAAAGCTGGTTCAGTCAGCCATCTTGTCTTCACCCCCCAAGAAGAAATTTTTTAAAGTTCAATATTATTAGTTTATCAAAGAATGTCATCCTATTGCTATATTTTAGGAAATTTGTTTACATATTTCACTTTTCCTCAATAACTAGTTCATTTATTACATCATTAAATATTTATCTAGTAACCATAAACTGATAAGCACTGTTCCAAATGCTTGAAATATATCAGCAAACAAAATACAAAAATCCCTGCTTTTATGGAGATTACATTCTAGAAGATACTAATACATAGATGTATTAATGTGTGTTCCTCTTCAAAATACATCCACAACCCCTTCTAAGTAAAAAGAGAATATCATATCATACAGCAGTTCTCAACCTGTGGGTCGCGACTCCTTTGTTCCATTTGTAACAACGCGTCAATTAGGAAGGTTGAGAACCACTGTAATAAACATCTTAAAATTGAGGAAATAAGGTAAACTCAAGAAAACTTTCTTTTAGGTCTAGGAAACTGATAAATATAAAACCAACACTCGGTGCTATGATAGTGTTTTGAAATGCATGCTTGAGATATTTTAGTGTAATACAAGTTATTACAAGCTTTCTGGTAATCAACTTTCCAGAAAGTATCATGATTGTTAGAGTTGTTTATGCCTACTGACCTATTAATTTCACCTTCTATGAAGTTTAAGGTGAGAAAAATAATTTAAGATTGTCTCAAAGATTATTTGCTATAATACTTGTTTGACCATTATTGTAATTGAAAATTGGAAAGAGATTTAATGGCTTAAATAAAGGAGTGGGTAAATGAATTTGTTGTATATATGCATTATAGTATGTAACTTTAAAAGCCATGTTTTTAATGAATAATAGATTGAGACAATGACATAACGTTAAGCATAATATAAAGCAGAAAACACAATCAAATATGCAGCATTCAAACACAATCAAACATGCCTAATATATAAAACACAATCAAATATGCAGCATTCAAACACAATCAAACATGCCTAATATATAAAGAACCATATTTTGCTGTATATAATGCTCACTTTTTGGCTTAAATTTTTTGAAGTAAAAATAAGGATCCATATTACACATGGGTAGTACTAATTTTGTATCTATATCAATATTTTTAGTTATTTTATTTATGTTTATGAGTTAAAAGTGTAACTCTAGTAACAATATTTTTTAGACATGTGGTTTTGATATGCTGTGCAGAGCTGGTCTCAAATCCTTAAGCTCAAGTAATCTTCCCATCTTGACCTCCCAAAGTGCTGAGATTACAGGTGTGAACCACCATCCCTGGTCTTGTGTATAATTTTATGTTTGAAAACTTTTTTTCTAAAACTTATCTCTCAATTGGGTATTGAAAATTAATAACACTTGTTACTATTCCTGGGCAATGATTATGTAGGCTTTATCTTCTTTATTGTAAAAGTCAATAATATTATAGCTTGATTAATAACTCTAATATGTAATAGAATAATACTGAACCAAGAAAAGTTTACCAAATGAGTTTGTGAGCCTGGCCTCCAGCAGCTTGATAAGAGCAAGTATTTAGTATTACAGTTCATTTAAGAAGTATTAAACTGACCACTTGGTCAGGTTATACTTGCCAGCTCCTTAATTTATCTGTGAATGAGTCTTTCTTCATAACCCTAAAGAAAGGATGTTTTAGACAGAAGGATCAGTGGAGTGTATTGGATAAGCTATTATATGTCAGGCATTGGGGATACAGAGATGTATTTACAATAAGCAGTCTTTGCCCTTGGACCTTATCATCCGGCAGGGCAAACAGGTCATTATAGGCTATACCAGCACTGAGTCAAGGGCTATTCTCTGGAGTTAGACCTGGGCTGGTGCTGCTGTGTGATCTCGGGTCAATGATCCATTCTCACCACTTCCCAGTTTCCCCTCCTCTGATGCAGGGCAATCATGACACTCACTTCTTCCAGTTTATTGTGTGAATCCAGGGAGCTAACATGTGTAAGGCTTAACTTGTCACTATTATTATTTAAATACATAAATTTGATGTGTAGTGACAAGAGCTATAATAGAGGTCAGCGAAAACAATGTAATAGTAGCCACAATGAGATAGTACAGTGGGAATTCTGACGTACGGTAGGTAATGTTTGTATCCTTGGTTCTTAGTACGGGCACGTGGGCCCTGAAGTAGACATCGTAGCATCAGTAGGCTCTGTGCCTCTCAGCAGAAGTCTGACTGACTCTCCCAGGTGTTCAAAATTGTCTCTTCACTATAGATCTCAGGGTCCTATGTTCACAGAGAAACACTGGATTCACATACAAGAGAGGGATTTCAGGCTGGATTCTGATGTCAACTGGGGTTGGGTGGGATGGGGGGATGTGAATCCCTTTCTACTGCAAACTTCCATGCAAAGGGCACAGTGCCAGGAGTGGCAGGCCAGGTCTGGCATACACTGTGTCCGCTGTGTAGCCCAGCGCCCCATGCAACGCTGCCCCACTCCTTTTGTTCTTGTGTTTGGTTGTTGCTTGTTTCAGAAAGGCTGCCAGCTGGCTTCTCTCCTCTGCTGGATTGAGAGTTCCCAGAGTTAGCTAATGCTGTCACTGGAGACAGCTACAAACGGGGCAGCTGGTGGCCAAGCAAGTTCCATTTTCCTGACACACGGGCCAGGGGAAAAAACACACCAGTCGTCTTAGACGCAACTTAGAATAAAGGTTGTTCTCTTCACCTCTGCAAACCATTTAAAGAGTGGTAGAACTGCTTTGCTGAGAAGTTAATTGTTATGACTCTCACAGTTTGAAAAACATTATTTGATTTTAACAATGCAAAAGGCAGTAAATGATTTAAGAGTAGATCTTATGCCAAACCACTTGTTCTGCTTAACTAACTCATGGGTTCTAAATGGCTCTTGAGTGTCCTTTTAAATCCCTATTATGATAAATGAGAACACATTGCATGTTTTGCAGTACTCTCTAAATTGGTCACATTTTTCTACATGTTGTCTGACTCTTCCATTATAAAATAGGTTAGAAGGTAAATTATACAACCCAGTGCTTGTGCTCTAGAATTCAGACTCGTGTGGTGAACAACACACCTCTCTTTTAAAAGAAGAGAAGGAATGCAGGGCACTAGCCGTGGGATGTGTGACAAATTCTTCGGCTTGCCTGGTAATGACACCTTTCTTTCTCATCACTGTATGGTCTTTATGCTCATCATAGACAGAGATCCCCAGAGAGTAATCGTGGGTCCCCCGATTACTCAGGGCCACAAGGGAAACAAGCACCTGAGAGATGAGTACCTGTCATAGGCCCAAACTGCTGAACTAAATTGATCTCATATCACAGATAGACATAGATTTTCCGGGCTGTCATCAGAACTGAAAAGGAGGTTCCACATATCAAAAGAGGGCATGTGTAAAAAACAGTCTGGGCAGTGCTTGTGCTAATCCTCCCCCTACACTGTGGCTATCCAGAGTGTAGAAATAAGGTGGTTAAATTCTGTGGGCCTTATTTTCCTTTTCTGAACCATAGGTCAAACCTGCTGGATTTAGTCCATAATGTACGTGAACCTGCCTCCCAGGTTAGAAAGCTCCACACAGATGAAAGACTTTTATTATTGAATTTCTTTCACAACATTCTGCCTTCTGGGTTTTTCCTTTTAACTCTTTTTCCCCTCAATTTTTCCCCTTTTGTGCTAAAGGAATGGCAATTACAGCTCAGAGCTTATACCTTGTTTTCAAGAACACTTCAGAAATGACAAATATAGAAAATTGGAGTTGGAAGGGTTTTTAAAAGCAACTCTCTAAGCCTCTTATTTATGCTACAGATCAAGGGACTCAACGTCCTACAGGTAATTAGTCAAAACTGGGGCTAAGATCTGGTGTGCTGAATTCTTATCCTTTGCTCATTCCTCACAGCTGGCTTCGGTTCTTGAGCTCAGGCCGTCTTTCTCCCTAACACTGGCCCTGAGGAACTTGAAGCCCCTTGAGAAGAGCCCTGTGCCCTGTGATTGTCACCTTTTACATCTCTTTTCCTCTTTGCACTCTTGTTCTCCCTGATCTAACATCTTTGTGGGGTAGATGAGGTCAAGAGCTAAAGGAGGAATGGTGAGCAGAGTTGGCAGAGGAAGTGTATCTGAGGGTAGATTGGGCAGCAGAATATCACAGGCTCTGATGTGCAGTTGGTTGCCAAAATTATTCACAAGAACCCAATCAGAAGGTAATTAACTGCCTTCCTCTCCCCCACCTTATTTCTACTCTAAAAACTCCTTTGTCACGTTCAAAATTGTCAATTATTTCATGAAATTACTGCTGCATGTATAGACATTCTGTTATGGGCCAGGAACATGTGGGCACTTCATGTGCACAATCTCATTTCCCCCTCGCAGCAGCCTTCCAGGGTGGACATAATTATGCTCTGTGATGGGTGGGACTGTGTCCCCCTAAATTCAGATGTTGAGGTCCTAACTACAATTACCTTCGAATTTGATTTGGCCCACGGAGTAATTAGTTAAGATGAGGTTATTAGGGTGGCTCTAATCCAACATGACCAGTGTCTTTATAAAATGGGGAAATTTGGACAAAGAACCACGCCCACCGGGAGGATGCCATGTGAAGATGAAGGTAAGAGACCTACAGGCCAAGGAATGGCAAGATAGGCAGCGCGCCCCAGAAGCTAGGAGAAAACTGAGAAGCAGATTTTTCTCTCATGGCCCCCCAGAAGGACTCAACCCTACTGACACCCTGACTTTGAGCGTTCAGCCTTTGGGACTATGAGACAAACACCTCTGTTGTTTAAGACACACAAATTCCTCCTTAAGCCTATGGTACTCTGTTATGGCAGCCCTGGCAAAGCGACACATTTCCTTTACTGAGTTTCAGATTAAATTACTAGTCCTCCTAACTATAATTAGTAAGAACTAAGTCTGGCTATAAAACCGCAGTCTGTCTAAATCTTACACTGCCATCTGGCACTCTCGTAAAAGGCCTTCCTGCTTCATGACAGTGGTTAAGAGCATGAACAGAGGGGCCACAGATCCTAGATTTGAATCCCAGCTCCCACCATTCATTCACGAATTTGACTTAAACTCTGTGCTTCTATTTTAATATTAACATGTTCATATGCACACATATATCACATGTAGGCTTGGGCCGAGCATATGGTGACTACCCTTTAAATGTTAGCAATTATAACCTCACTACATCATGCAGATATAATGAGGATGATATTTTTGTAAATGAGCCTAAACCTTAAATTTTTCCTCTTATAACTACATTCTTCTGTAAGCTTCCATGTGAATAGACTTATCTCCCATGGGAAAAAAAGTGTTGCAAAGCCAAGTTTTTTTGTTTTTATTTTAAATAACAGATTTTTTGAGTTATAATTCACATGCCGTAAAATTCACCCTTTTAAAGTATACACATTCAGTGGCTTTCAGTATTTTCAAAAGTTGTGCAGCTCTCACCATCATTTGTGCCAATTTTTATGGAAAAGAGATTTTATCATTTTTTTGACTTTCATGTAATATATCAGTGGTGAGCTTAATTGATTAGATCAAACTGTTTTGCCTACAGGAAGAAGAAAAACATTAATACTCCTTTCGTAGGTAGAATACCCTCCCTTCCCAAATGTAAGTATGTTAGAAACCTTAAAATGGAGAGATCATCCTGGATTATCCAGGTGGGCTCAATTGCATTGTGGGAGCCCTTAAAAGCAGAGAAATTTTCCTGTTGGAAGCCGAGAAGGAAGGCAGAGAAATATGGCATAAAGGAAAGAGATTTGAAGCGTGAGAGAGACTCCTATTTTGTTGTTGCTGGAAGGAGACCAGACGGAAATGATGAGAAGGAATTCAAGTAACTTATGGAAGCAAAGACTCATTCCTGACTGACAGCTGGCAAGGAAATGGGGCCTCAGGTCTACAAGGACAAGCAACTGTCCAATGACGTGAAAAGCTCCCAAGTTGATGTTTCCTTACAGCCTCCAAAAGGAATGCAGACCAGCAGTACCTTGATCCAAGCCTTGTGGGCCTAACAGAGGCCCAACTGTCCCACGTGGAGCCCAGAATTTTGACCTTGAGGATGGGGGATAATAAATGTTGTTTTAAGCTGCTCTGTTGTGGTGATTTGTTACAGCAGCAATATAAAACTATTATAATATGCCTTGGTTGCTGGAAGTAAAAAGATCGAAAGAGGTGATAAAGCATGTGGCTACAATTCTTGTTCCTCTCGCCTTTCCCAATTCCATAGGCTGAAGGTTGTAGAAGGGGATACGTACTGGAAAGGTGAGGGGCTTGCTGGGTGAAGACAGGGCTTGGAGAAGGAGGTCTTGCTCAGATGATTCCAAACCTCTACCTGGGTGCCAATGAGTCAGGTAAAGGCAACTTGGCAGGGCTGCTTGTTCAGGCAAGAAGAGGCCTTGAAGTTGGGCCTTCCTGGGCCAACCTTGGTTTCCATGTGGCACAGGAGAGACCAAGTAGTCACTGTAGGCCCCATGGCAAGGGGTAGGAAATCTCAGAAAGCCAGGGTAGGCACACCAGCTTGGGTAAAATCTTCTGAGTTCTGACCAAGCACAGTGAGACCATGAACTGTCACAAGTGTGGAGTTCAGGTGAAATGCAGAGAAGGTGTCAAGAATTTGTGGACCAAGATACAATTTTTGATTATCATAACAAATAGTGATCATTTTTATAATGTCTCTTATCAGCAAAAATTATTTAGAACTAATAGAGAGAAGACAGGTACTTTCCAGGAGTTGGAAGTCTGAAAAAGAAGGTTGCCTCTAATGGAAACTCTGTAGACTGTGATGGAGCATATAGCTTTTCCAGTAAAGGTTAAAAGATACTGATGAAGTTAGAGACCGTTTCAGTGGTTTTGAAACTTCCAGGGTTTTGACTTATGCTGCTCTTAGATTATGGAACTAATACTGTCTCCACCAGTTGAAGAATAGGCTCTCCTAACCATTAATGTACTTTCTTTAGACAACTGTCTTATTTTATCACAAAATGTACAGTTTGCTTGCATAAGCAAAGTCTTGTGAATTGTTTTTTCTTTTTTTTTCTTTTTCTTTTTTTTTTTTTGAGACAGGGTCTTGCTCTGTTGCCTGGGCCAGAGTGCAGCATCATTATCATAACACATTGAGACCTCAAATTCCTGGGCTCAAGTGATTCTCCTACCTTAGCCTCCCAAGTAGTTGGGACTACAGGTATACCTCCCCACAGCTGAATAATTTTTGTATGTTTTGTAGGGATGGGGTCTTATGCAGTCTGATCTCAAACTCTTGGCCTTAATTAATCCTCCCACCTTGGCTTTTGAAGTGTTAAGGTTACAGGCAGAAGCCACCACACCTGGCCAAAGTCTTATGATTCTAATTATGTATTGCTGCTACCTGGAAAGCTCCATAATGTATACAGTATTTACACCATGTACTAATATTCACATAAAGAAAGGGAAACATTACTTTATGATAACTTACTAAATTCTTGGGAAAAAATGACCACAGAGCATCCAGTTATCCCACATGCTGTATATTCATTGTTTTCCTTCCCTCCCCTCTTCTTTTTCTTATGATTTCATTTTGAATTATGATTATACAATTGTTTTCATTTTTATTCTGTCCTGGTGTAGAAAAACTTTCAAAAGCAGCTGAGGGAGCTGAAAGAATTTGAAAAGCCTGGTATTAGCAATATTTAGCTAAGGAACAGAAGAAAATTGATTTTATTTGTCTTTCATCTATGAAATTTTATCTTTGTTCAGTTTGAGGTATTGCATTGCAAACAGATTAATCCTGCCTGATCTTTCAAGTCTGCAAAAATCTAAATGGGCTTTTACACAGAGGATGCCCCAAAGACATGGCCTTTGTCTTCCATAAGAGGGAAGAAGATAGACAATCTCAAATGAATAGGAAGGTAAATATATGGTGCAAGGTGTGTTTCTAAAATGGCTTTCTGCTCTTGTTATAATCTTGAACAAAAAGTGGGAGAAGCTCAGCCTAGAGAGGAAGCTCTGTAAGGAAACTAAAACTTACTGTTACTCAGACCCATTGTTCTTTCCAGAGCATTACTGAGGTCTTCATAGTCTGGTAACACAAAAATCCTGGAATCACACAGTTACTGGCACCTAGAAAATCCACAATTCAATACCAAGGGCAGGGAGCAGTTATGCACAATCAAGGTCTGTCTTCCTTCTAGAAATCTGCATCCCCAAAGATTCATCCTTCCATAGAAAATGTCTGACAGCCAATACTGGCATACCTTCATTTAAGGTATAGCTAGGGGTACATACCACAAATTGCAAATTTCAATTCCTCTAGAGGGCAGGTTTGTGCTGTAAATATCTGAAATAGGCTTGGTATTAGAAAAACAGCACCAGCATAGTAACCTATTTTCAGCTTCAATCTTAGGGAAGCAAGAGGGAATGGTGGAGACTGGGGCAAACTTGAAATCCCATGCCATATCTACTGCCAGCAACAGCATTCAGCTCCAGTTATTTAATGCCTGTGCACATACATGACTAGTGCTGGAGAGTCTAGAGATTCTAAAGACTCTAACTATTATATTTTGTAACCATTCCATCTTTTTCAAGTTCAAATGAATCTATTACCTTGCTGGTTTATATGAGTGGAGGCAGCTAATTTCTCAACATTGTGAGATCACAATGGCTTGCTTGGAAAAGGAAGTCAGGTTTCCTCTCTGTAGCTCAGTATATTATCCAGGAAAATATGGCACCTTCCATGCTCAGTTGAATTTCATACCTATTAGGAAGACTATTTCTTACAAGTCTCAGAGAAGTAAATGTTAGAGTAACTTGTATTTTCTTAAAATTTTTACAGGGCTGCAACATAACACTTGAAGTAAAATAATGCTAATTGCATTTTAAGGAAAATGTGACATTTTTACTCTGCAATGTTCACCACCGCCTTGAGATAACTGGGGGAAAAGGTGGGAAAAATGATTAGTGAGAATTGCTGGACTGAAGGCAGGACAGTGGCAGGACATACGCTACGAAAGTGGATTCTCCAGCGGAGCATCTGGTTGGTTCTGGACTTACGCTGTCCTTGAGTTCCTGTGACACTTCATAGAGGCTCCTGGCTCTTCTCTCTCTATTGTCAAAACGTGATCTAAAGCAAGTCTTTTTAAGAAGATATTTGAGGGTCAAATACTTTACTGTTGAATTTCACACAACTTCCATAGCTTAGTGAAGAATATCTCCAGGGGAGGATGTTGCTTTCTGAATAGTTGAATATATGAGACAGGGTGGTTTTCCTAATGATATAGGGCAGACAGGGTTGCATACCTACTATGAATGTGTGGTCTAAGGTGAACCACAGGCTGGGGTGGTGGACAGAGAAGAGAACCATGGATGAGCAAAGCTCAGAGCTCCAGCCTCTGTGGAGGGTTAGACAGGATGTTACAGGAAGTGGGGCCGTCAGAGTGCATAGGATGTGTTGGGTTAGACAGGGTGTTACAGGAAGTAGGGTCGTCAGTGCATAGGATGTGTTGGGTTAGACGGGGTGTTACAGGAAGTGGGGCGGTCAGAGTGAATAAGATTTGTTGGGTTAGATGGGGTGTTACAGGAAGTGGGGCTGTCAGCGTGCATAGGGTTTGTTTCACTGCAGGCAGGAATTCACACTCCGGGGCTGCAAAAGCAAGTGGTCATTATTCTAGTTGGCCAGTGTAAGAGGAGTTCTTAGGCAGAGATTCAATCTAAAAGAAAGGACTAAACGAAGTAAGTATGCAATTTGGGGTATGTTTGAACCTACATGTGGAGAAATCACAGCATTCTGTTCATAGCAGAACACAGGGAAATAGATGAACTTAATTGAATTTATAGTTGTCAAAAGGATGAATATTGTCTTCCCTTGGCCAATACCTAGAAGTTGCTGTAGTGGGTTGAGTTGCATTACCCCAAATAATATATCCAGTTCCTAAACACAGCATCTGTGAATATAACCTTATTTAGAGGTAATATTTTTGTAAATATAATTAAATTAAGGAATTTGAGATAAGATATCTTGGATTTAAGGTGGACACCAAATCTACTGCCGGTATCCTTATAAGACAGAAGAGAAGAGAGATCTGAGATGCTGAGGCAGAGAGACAGGAAGGCCATGGGAAGAGGAAGGTAGGGTTGGGGTTATTGGCTCCAAGCCAGGTAACACCCAGAGCTGTAGGCAGCCCCCGGAGACTAGAAGACAGGCCAGGAGTAGATTGTTCCTCCCTGACGACACTTTGGCTTTGGATTTCTAGCCTTTCAGAACTATGCGAGAATAAATTTCTGCTGCTTTAGGCCACCCATTTTGTGGCGCTTTGTTATGGCAGCCTGAGGAAACAAGTACAGGTGTGCATGCCTCACCTCCCACTCTAATATTCTCTACAATTTTTTTTTTTTTTTTCCA
Organism: Loris lydekkerianus; assembly: GCA_963574355.1. Classification (NCBI taxonomy): domain Eukaryota; kingdom Metazoa; phylum Chordata; class Mammalia; order Primates; family Lorisidae; genus Loris; species Loris lydekkerianus. Next base: position 48,264 of record CAUYPK010016584.1, on the reverse strand, counting down.
GCTAATGTAAGGAGAGGAGGCAGGGTGGGGGAGGAATGTTTGTTTTAATAACTTTTAATTGCTTTTTCCTGTTCTAGACATAGTAAAAGGTATCTCTCTGTCTTTTTTTTTTATTTTTACATATACATGTGTTTATTAGGTTTCCATTTTTTTGCCTTCACAAAATTAAAAAGGCTTAAAATTTAATAACAATAACAATGTTTAAGATAATGACTAGAAACAAAAACCTCCTAAAGAATGAAGGAACATAAATACATTCAGAAAAAGAATCAGATAATTGCTACCTCAGTGGAATTTAAAGGGGTTGATTTCATAGAAGCCCAGAGCAGAAAAGTGGTTACCAGAGGCTGGGAGGAGGGATTGGGACAATTTGACAATGGCTACAAAGTTACAGTTAGACACAAAGAGTAAGTTCTGGTGTTCCATTAAAGTAGGGTGACTGCAGTTAATACCAATGCTAAGTATATTTCAAGATAGCTTGAAAGAGAAAATTCTGAGTGTCATCCTTATAAACACAATGCAAGATAAAGGTTTAAAGTGATAGATATGATAATTATCCTGCTTTGATCATTAAACAATGTATATACATGGATTGAAACATCACATAAGCATATACTATAATGTGCCAACTATAAATAAAAATTAATTTATAAAAAGGACATATTAGCTATGCTTTAAAATTAAACCTCCAGTCTAGAGTTAATTTCAGTATTCATTAAGATTTATATTATATTAATTAATTTCATCATTATTCAACCCAGTGTAAGTTTATTAAGTGTTACCCTGTGCTAGACATCATTTTCCTGATAACTTGGAAATACATGATGAATAATAAAGACACAGCACCTGCCCTCTTTGCATATACATTTTGGTGATGCAGACAGGAAATAAAATCTAATCAAACAAATACACAATTACAGGCTACAATTATGTTGTTGGTGACTCTTTATTTTCTTGTAGGCCCTGGTGTTAGAACACTTGTTTCTTAATTATATTGGTCACTACTTGTTGTATAGAGTGAAGGGAGAGTACTGGTGAAGCACAGGGCTGTTTAAACTAAATCCTATTATTGGCAGGACCCCTGTCGGATTCTACCTTTATCATGACTGGGTGTATCTCTATTTGAGCTTTGAATTCACCCCTAACGGAGAATCAAAGCTATTTAATTCACAACACAGCATTGTTGTTGTCACTTGATACATAATTGAAAATAAATAACCTCAGTGGCAGCTCCACATTATTACATGTCAGTGAGCTTAATGTTCTTTACTCTCTAATGCAAACGAAAATGAAAAAAGCTGAAAAACCCACGTTAAAGTGAAAGTTTCACAAAAGCTCAGGATTGAAAATAACGGTGTGTGTATGTGTGTGTATTATGTACCTCAGTGTTCATTATTCCCTTGTTTGTTTTCTTATTTGTGTATTTATTTATTTACTTAATTACTTTTTCTGTCATGTGTGGAGTAAACTATTACTATAACTCCCAGTGTGGCTGAGCTGCAGTTTTGTTTGAGGTGACAGTGTGACAGATATCTAATACCAAAGTGCTGCGATAAGAGACTCCCCTCTAATGTTGACCAACTCAAATGCACAGTTTGTAAAGGGGATGGGGAGAGATTTTCTCCTTACTTCTTGTACTCTTAGCAAGATCAAAGACTTTTAAAATGAGAAATGGACGGAGGGTTCTGTGCCAAAAGAGTCTGACAAACAGATTCTAGAGACATGTCTTGTTCTAAAGGTCCTCATCATGCATATTTGACACACTGGCTATACTCGCATCTGCTGCTGTTCAGTTTTGCTTCTATTGTGTTTAGCATCAAGCTTTGTATATAGGCAAATAATTCAATAAAAGGAATTTCAACCATTCTACTGTATCATTAGCAGCTACTATGGTTCTTAACTCACATGACATGCCCACTAAAGGCATGTCATATGCAACCCTTCATACAATCCCTGCAAAGCTCACGAGAGGGCTAAGGACAACTTGCCTGGTATGGAGATGAGAGAGTGCAGTTAAAGTTAATTTAGATAAAATGGAGAATAATGCATTAATAACAGAATGGATGAAGGAAAAATGAAGGAAGTGAACATTGATTTACAAGCCTTCTGTGGCTACTCAGAAACACCACCCTTTTCAACAGTATCACACATGCCTTAGCTCGCTAAAAAAAAAAAAAATCTATATTTTTTTACCTTATTATTTTTCTCTTCTTCCTCTTGCTTCTCTTACCATGAAGACATGTATGAATATGATCATAAACTAAAAGGAGTCTAATAATTTTATGTAGTATCAATTTAACCATCTTAGAAGGAATTATGTTTTTTTTTTTTTTCTGAAAAGTCTCCTGAGATAAAATAAAACAATTATCTACCAGTCTCATGCCAAGAACAGATTTTGTTTTTCATGTCAAGACACTGTGACAATGATCCCTGATTCCAAATGGTATTCATGTCATTGTTCATGAAAATCAGTTGGAAACTCACTCTTTTTCTTACCTACGGAAATCAAACTGTTCTCCTAAAAAAGTCACCATGAATTTCTAGATCTCCTCCTGCCGTGCAACAGAAATAATCGGCCAAAGCAGAAGTCCAAAGCTAAAAATTTGTGCAGAAGTGGTCACAGAGGGAGTTAGAGTCCTCTCCTTGAGAAGAATTGAGGAGAAAGTGGATAATTGAAAAATTGTAACAAAGATTTAAGAGGAAAAGAAGCCGGGGTCTGGATGAGTACGGGCAGAAGGTAGGAAAGCAGAACCTCAGAGGAGAGCAGATGAGACAGGAAGGCAGCTAAACCCTGCAAGCAAGAATTGCAAAAGAAACATGTAGCTGAGAGAAGACTGTTATTTTATTTCCTGCAAATAATGAATATTAAAACCAGGGACATTTTGTAATTGATAATGGAGAACACTAAGGCAGGAACAGAAAGCCAAGTTTACTAATGAAAGGTATCATTTTACCTACCAAGGAACAGGTCATCACTAAATAAATGTACAAGGAAATCACAATAAAATTGGCCAGAATATTTGTAAATGTGAAAGTAAGATTTCAAGGAGAGTTTTATTCATAAGTGGAGACAGTTACCATTACAATCAGAGGCTTTACGATTTAGACGCTTTATCTGTTCTGAGTGTCCCCGTTTTACCCTGTATTCTTCAAAGGTGAATTTTATATCCACTTTTGTAATGTACAGCATCTTCATCTGTTTAATGTGCTCTTATCTCTTTGAATCATAGAAGCTCTGATTCAATTAGGTAGATGGTGACTCCTGGGTTTCCTTCAGATTTATGGAGACCAATTTATCATTTTAAAAACAAATCAGATAAGGAAAAGTCTGCTCAATGAAACACAGTAATTTATCATTTTCTGGAGAGGGAAATTTGTTTGCTATTTTATTACTGCTGTGAATCCAAATTATCTTACAGGTGTTTTAAAGATCTGTCTAGATCTGATAAGTCCTTTCTATTTGAAATAAATTGGTCTATCCTCCCAGAGAGAATATCTGCACCATATGCTATGACTGCTCAGTAAGATCAGTAAACTCTGGGAACAGGAACATGAAATACAGTAGGCTGTTGAGTTTGGAGGAATTAGGAGTGTCTACAGAAGCAGACAGTTTTCTAATAAGTGGCTGATTATTAGTTATTATTTTAGACCTTCAGGCTAATAATAAAGAAGGCTATTAGCAGGTAATGGATTAATAAAGTAACCCATATTCATATAATTTCTTTTATATGAAGAAAGAAAAGTAGCCACTGGTAGATCAACTGTTGTCAAATCTTTATATAGCACATGAAATTCTCTTGAAAGGGTCTGAAGGCCATAAACTTTCTTTTGATTCACTGTGAAAGACATGGGATTGCTTTTCTCTTAATTGGAAGCATGCTCTAAATTTGAAAATGAAAATTCAGAGATGAAAAGATGTGGCTGCTGTAGAAACAACACTCTGGGAGAATAAACGATTTGTCTTAAGTTTTAACAACCAGTTGCTAAACGTCTGGCATGAACACCTGTGTCTTCTGCAACTTTGCTGATTGATGTGTGATTTTTTTTCTCCTTTCACCATTGCCTCGCCATACATATCATCATTTGGATCCTTGCTGTGCTAACGTGAAAGTTAGCTCTCAGCGCTACATTCAAAAAATAATAGCACGTGTCAGAGAAGAGACAGAGATGGATACCAGAGAGGTTTCAGAGGCTAGTAAATATTTTACAGAATGAAAAAGTGTGGTAGACATATAGTAACAAAAACTCAACAATTCTGTTTATTCTTTTGCCTTTCAACCAGAGAAATATCTCCTTCCCCCTCAAATACTTGAAATGATCAGTTTGTAAAAAATTGATAGGTAGTTGTTAGCAAGTCCTCTGAACACTTAAGTTTTGTCTCTGTGCTCATTGTTCAGGGGTATAAATGGTCATGCACAGGAATTTGTTCTTTTAAATCATTCCTGGCTCTTATTTATTTTAACATTTCTTTCTGCCTATTGGCATCACTGTTGTCTGCCTGTGTTTCCGGAATGTAACTAAGTCATTGGAGACCCCCTTTGAAAAGCTAAGCTAAGCTGTCATGGCCCATCTGGGAGGGTCTGAATGGGATAATGTTACAAGACTCCAAAGTTACTTAAGCCAGAACAGTAGAAGCTTGAGGGATTTTGCCCGGAGTGTAGCATGTGCCCTGTGTTTGGCCCACAGCTCATTACTGGACGGTCACCTCCTGACTGTGAGCAATTTTTGTTCCTTGAGGCCTGCTGATACTGCCTATGCTTCTGTCATTGATTGGAGCATAATCTGCGTGTTGCATCTTTACTGGATTGCCATGATTCATTTAAAAGGAAATGTTTTTGATCCTTGCTGCCTGGCTTTCACAGTGGGATGGGGCAGGGAGGGGCTGGTGAACAGCCTGGGAGGGAAAGCGCTTTGAGTACTGCTCCTGGGTTTGTGGCTGGAAGGAGAACAGCTAACACACATTAGTCCCCTTGCTCTTCAGAGGTTTGACTGCTTTAGCTTAGGGACCCTGGATTCATGATCCATTTTCTGTTTCCTTCCAGCATCTATTGGATGCAATATGTTCCATGTCTCTTTTCATTAACTGAGACCTATATGATGTCAATAGAGAAAAACAGTAGCTGATGTTATGAAATCCTTGCAGTGGCATGACAAAGGCCTGCTATGAAGGCCTTTTACTTCGTTCCATTGTGTAGTTTACTATTGTGTTTTATGCCTGCAGCTCAGCTGTACTGAAAGAAAACATTTCAGCTGGGCCCTGCTGGGTTGTTTTTTTAACTTGCTTTTGAAATGCTAAGGTAACAATGAGCTCAACTCCTGACATTAACTAATGTAGGGCAAATAACCCCACCGAGGCACAAGACAGGGACGCAAGTCTTTTACCTGAAACCGGACCTATGAATTCAGATGCGACCTGCTCTGAGGGTAAGTGAAGTTTGGTTTAACTTCAGTGTCACAAATAAAGCACCTTTGATGACTGTAAATTGTATCCTGCAACAAAGTATGCGGTGCCGTCGCATCAGAGAACCCCCAGCGGGTTTGATGCTACAATAGGAGAGGTGACACCCTGTGCTTCACAAAAGGGGGGAATGTAATGCTTTGCTATTACTCATATTGAAGTGTATGTGGAGTTCGGAGTCAAAGAAACCAGTGCTCATCCACCTTTCCAGTGCATCTCAAGACCAGATAATATGTTATTTCACAATCTCTCAAATAGTTGGAGATGAAGTTTACTGCTCTGTTGCTGTCTTATTAATGTGAGATAATATCAGAACCTGACACAGTAGTTACAATCTCAACAGTGTGAAGCAACGCCAACAAAACAACATCAGAACTCGGCAAAAGTTTAAAGTTATAGAACTGAAGGAAAAGAAGAAACATATTTATTGATGGAACTCTGATTTGTATTTTCTTTGTAATTTTAATTATGAAATTAATTAGTATGTACTATCATTGGAATATGAATGTATTATTTATGCACAACCATAAAATGCATAAATTACATAAATAAATACTAAACGAGTTACACACAATCAATTTATATTAGAAATGCAGAAAGTGTAAAGCAACACAATAAGCAGTTACTTATAGAATTGGCACCCCACTTAATGACATATGTATTTTAAAGCTACATATTTAACAATATTAATTTAGCCTTATTAGTGTTTCTTAATTTTGGAAGGGTACAAAAAAATCTTTCTAAATGCCAACTTTTTTTTTTTTTTTTTAATTTGAACTTGTCTGAACACTGGGAAAAACAATAAGCCCCTGATAAATTCAGGTTTTGTGACGACTCCACAGCTGCTTCCAAATTATGCGATTCATTTGACATCCCTTTAGGGGAGAGCAGCTTAATCCCCTCCCAGTGTCTGAACTGCAGGTCATTGTGTTTAAACATGTAGGTCTCTTATTAGCAAAAACTACATGCAAAACATTAAACATCACTTGAAGGGGTTAAATTTATTGGCATCTGCTTCCAACATTGTGTCTGTAGTAAGCAGTCACTCCAAAGTCTACATTATTTGTAAAACTAGTCCATGAATGAAGATTTTAGTTGTCTTGTTTCTATGGAAACCAGCAGTAATTGACACTGATTACTGAACTCAGAGAAAGTAGTCTCCGAAGGTACCATTATAAAAAAGACACCTCTGTAACTATAAAGGTAAATTAGCTTCCAGAAATAACCGCTTTATGTTAGGTTTATTATCCGTGTAAAGTAACTTTCTATACATAAAGCCCAGTTTATGTGAAACAAGGTACTAAAAGGCTACTTTTCACTCTCCCCAGATAATGTATCTATTAAGGTGTAAGTATGGGTGTCTGTTTGTATGAGTAAAAACAGTGCCAAACTGATAGTTTTTAAAAATTTTAGATCCCAATAATGGCCTACAATTTCACTAAATTCAGGCATACAGCATCCATGTAGCTACTCTTCTGTGTGTACCTTGGAAACTTGTTACTTTAGGCTAAGTATTAAACAGGATACTGCACTGAGCTCATCAGCCAGCAGCAACAGATAAAATGTGGAAGGTTTTTATTGATGTGGCTCGTTTCTGAGTGTGGTGGGGGAAGAAACTGAAATCACCAGAAAACGAACATGCAACGGGTTTATTTTAGGTCAAACACACCTAATTTTAAACAATCTTCTGAAGTAATTTATTTTTATTTTCTTAACAGGAAAGAAATGAAAGGTACAGAACCAGGAATTTTAAAAAATTACATTTCTAAACTTTGGTTTTAAATACATCACTGTTATCATTTAAATGGTTTTCTTCTTAAATATTTATGACCCTACTTCTAGCACACATGGTTTCAGGACATCAGAATTTAGTATTTGAAAATAGGCATTTAAACTTTAGGGCTTTGCAGAGTTTTGTAATAGAAAGTTTTACGTGATTGCCTAATAAAACCCATGTCTTAAGTAAGTTTCATTAACAGTATTCTACTTGTCTATAGGCAGCCTTCTCATTGTTCACGAGCCCCCCAAACTGCACATTTTTGTGTATGTAAAGTCCTCTAGAATGTGAATATACACATTTCAGCAATTCCTCAAAAATACTGTAACCAATAGGTAAAAACACACAGCAATAGCAGTTTTTAAGGAGTGGTTCCTTACCCCTCCAGGAAGTCCAAGTTCAAAACTATCTATATAATAACACTAACATATTGTTTGCCTTTCAATTCATGGTGGGTACAACCAATGGCTTATTAGCATAAATCATAGATATATACATAGTACTATAGAAAGTATATTTTTCACTGCCATGCACTAAAAGTTTAGATGAAAAAGCATTTTAACTTATAAATGATAAAGCATGAAATTATTGACTTTACTGAAACTTGACCACTTAATTCATATCTGTCTAGTGTTCCGCATATGGTGAGAAACATAAAATGTGGGGCTGCATAAATAAGTACAGCTGTTGTCTCAAAGATATTACCTGTGCAATTATTTGAGCAAGGAGCTGGACTAGGTGCTTTTTAACTTTTTTTTTTTTTTTTTTTTTTCTCTAACTCAAGAATCATTTTCACTTAAAGAATGAATTGCAAACTATGGTTATTCAGATTTGAGTATTTGATGCATGTTTTTCTAGAAAGTGAATAAAATAATACTGTCAAAGGAAAACAATTGTCAGTATATGTTGCCAATGATAAAATTTGAACATTCAAGGGGAAATTTTAATTTTGAGAGCCCTATATTTGCCATGATATACTTGACAACACTTGAAAACTTCTCTGGTATTATTGGCAGGGATATTAACAAATGTGAATTTTGATGTCACATAATGAAATAGTTAACATTTGGAATATATGCATGATTCAGGGAAACAGTAGCTTCCAAATGACAAATGCACAACATGAAAAAATTATTTATGCTCCTCACCAAAGATGGTAAGTAAGCATAGGAGAAGATGTTCAACATCAAAGTCAAAAGGAGATTGCAAAGTAATACAATAATGAGATACCAGAACACATTATTAGAATAGCAAATGATAGCAGAACACAGACAACACCAAATGTTGGCAGGAATGTGGAGCAAAAGGAACTCTCATTCATTGCTGGTGGGAACACAAAATGGTACAGTCACTTTGGAAGACAGCCCGTCAGTTTCTCACAGAACTAAACCTACTTTTACCATATGACCCAACAGTTGGAAGCTATAATTACACAAATAAAATTAAAAACTTAGGTCCACCCAAAACACGAACTTGGATATTTTGTAGCAACTTACTGATAACTGTCAAAAACTCAGAAGCCATCAAGATGTCTCTTAGCAAGTTAATGGATAAACTGTGGTATATCCAGATCATGAAATGTTATTTAGTGCCAAAAAGAAATGAGTGATCTGGAGTGGTGTCCGTGGCTCAGTGAGTAGGGTGCTGGTCCCATATACGGAGGGTGGTGGGTTTGAACCCAGCCCTGACCAAACTGCAGTAAAAAAAAAAAAAAAAAAAAATAGCCAGGTGTTGTGGTGGGTACCTGTTGTCCCAGCTACTCGGGAAGCTGAGGCAAGAGAATCACTTAAGCCCAAGAGCTGGAGGTTGCTGTGAGCTGTAACAGCATGGTACTCTACCAAGGGGGACAAAGTGAGACTCTGTCTCTAAAGAAAAAAAAAAGAAGAAAGAAATGGACGATGAAGCTGTGAAAAATCATGGAGAAAGCTTAAATGTATAGTATTATGCTAAGTGAAAGAAATCAATCTGGAAAACTGCTTTCCTGTATGATCTAGACTACATGCCATTCTGGAAGAAGTAAAACTATGGAGACAGTAAAAAGATGAGTGATTGTCAGGGGTGGGGTGTGGAAGGGAGAGATAAGTAGACACAGCTAAGAAAATTTTTAGGGCAGTGAAACTATAGTAGAACATCTGTAGGTTGACCACTCAAGGGACTATCAAATTAGTCCACATATGGAGATGGTCAACATAAGGAAGTAGCCCTGTTGTACTGATAGCTCCCAAGAGACATACTCCAGACATGACCATGGTGATGCCCACTAATGAGGTATGCAGCACTTTTTCTAGGATGGGTTTGCAAACTTAATTGTCAGACCTCATATTTAGATTCCTAGTTGCTCACTCACTGCAGTGACTTGAACATCTAGAAATTTAACAATTAATATGTTTGTCTATTTAGTAATACTAATGTTTTATATACTTATTTCCCAAGCTACCTGCAATAAGCTCTGCCCACTTGTATTGTCATTTATTCTGCTAACTTGTTTCACCAGGAAGATAGGTGTTACTCCTCTTCAAAGTACAAGATTAAAGGTTAGTGCTTTTTGAAAAGTGAACGTCATCTTTACTTTTTCAGGTGAACAATATATCTTCTTTACAGTATGCAGAGACTCTAAGCATATCATGAAAATAAATAAATATTGATGTAAATTCAATGTACTAATTTATTGTGGAGCAAAATACAGTATATGAAGGAAATAAAATGAGAGCAAAATTCAAACAAGTGACTAAAATGTCAGTCAACAGTATCAATTTGTATGCCTTCATCGAAAGTATGAACAATTTTTGGACAAAATACGTCGTATACTCGACAAAACCATAACAAAATGTGTTGTACATTTTTTTCTTGCCACACCAATTTAATTTAATCACTTCATATTTAAAAGAAAAATGACACTAATGTGAAAGTCATTCGTTTCCTATTTTAAATAATTCTCCGAGCTTTGCCATTGTTGATGAATCACAAAGGCACAGAGGGCCGAGGTGAAAGTCTCTGTCCCCCTTTCTTCTTTCTGGACTCTAAACATTTTACATTTTTCTCCCTTACTTTCCGCCCTGTCCCTCCCGTCTCCCTCCCTCCCTTCTATTCTCCTTTCCTTCCTTCTTTCTGTGCTTTCTTGTGCTGAAGTCAATCAACTTTCAGCCCAAAGTAGGTTGTGCATTGTCTAGTAATCAATCAAATCACTCTCTGTGGTCATTAAGGTTGGTGCAGAGTCTTTGTTTCATGCCTTTTCTGATTTCATTTTAGCTTAGAGGAAAAGCTACTCTAGGAGGCCATTTTTCTTTTTGTGAACTTCTCAATCCACATATTCTGAAATAAATTATTGATAAATATTAAATCAAGCTTGATGAAATGTCAGCAGATAGAATTTAAATTTCTTCTAGTACAACATCCATATTTTGCAGATAAAAATATAACGGTGTATGACTCACCTTGGGCCACAGAGCTAAAAAATACAAATATGAGCCACATGGTTAAAATCTAGGCTGAAATCTATTTAGCATTTTTATTATAGATGGTGATTATTAGTTTGGTTGTGGAAAATATTCACATTTTAACGGTAAAGGGAAATTTCAGTTTTACTTATAAAAAAGTCCTAGACATAAATCAAGCTTATGGAATGGTAGGGGAACTGCGGTGCATGGCTTGTCTTCAGATGTGGAGAAGTAAGGCACTTTGGGCAAAGCAAATAGTCGGCCAAAATGCTGCTTGGCGACTGTGGGAAGTAAGACTCCAAGCAGGAATGTCTGTTTCCAACTAAAAGAGCTTTAAACCCAATAGGCCTGTAATTGACCACTAAGGCATTAGGAGATGGATCCTCCAGCCACAAAGCCGTACTGAGGGGCACAGTTTTGGAGAGAGCAGCCCATTTGTGATAGGGACTGAGAGGGCACAACACCAGGCTCACAGAGTGGAAAGTGGCAGCATCTTCCCGAAAGCCATTTCAAAAGCCTTGAACTAATTGAGTAACTGCTTGAGTCAAGTGCATTAGCAATAATTAAAACTTAAAAATAAGAGTTCTGAAGCTGGAAATGGGGATCCCAATACCGTGGCATTAGAGTCATTGAAGAGGCTCCCAGAAGGATTACCCAATGCTTGGTGAGGGTTTCATTACCAATCCTTTAATGAGGAGGAAACAAAATTGTAATAAAAATACGCTGTGTATGTTTCAGATTCACTGTATGTAAATATGATATTAAAGCATATATTTTTTATAAAAGTGGGTTTAGAAATTATCAATAGATCTTTCTGATGTTTATATAACAAACTTTTCTAATCATTGAAGTAGATACAGAGGTGTAAGAATCAGTAAATTTTGCTTGAATATTTGATCAGGATTTTGGCAGTTAGAATGGGCAAGGATAGATCATATCAGATCCTTCATTATTCTGAAACACTGGCCCACATTCTCTTTATATTTACCCTTCCCTAGAGAATGCCACTTGTTCAGGGTTGCCTCTGTGAAACTCTGCTCTTGTGTTCATTATCCCAGGGCTCATTGTTTTGATAATTTCATGCTTCATCAAGATATCGTATATCACAAGCATGCAGAAAATGGCTTCTCAGATTGCAAAGAAACCTCTAGTGGGGTCTTTTAGCAGAAGTACCTAGCAATGGTCCAAGAACTTCCTTTTACATAACGAAGCATTTTTTCTAAGACTTAATTTTTTCATTGCTTTTTGTTTTTTGTAAAGATTGCTTCATACAAAAGGGCAAGGTAGCAGCAAAACATAGACAGACTTTTTGCTGAATGACATAAACCTGTCAGAATGCTGAGCTTTGATGTTCCATTAAGTGATCGATGTAGATTACTGACTTTTGGCTAAATGCTACTCAACCAGATAAGGTCAATACCTGTTAGTTCATTGGTGGAATAATTAATCAATCAATATAGGATGCTTGAAGTCAGGGAGAGTTATTGCCAGGCTTATATCTCCGGCTTTGGTCGTAAAAATTATTTAAAATCATCCTGGCAACATTAACCCCCTCTGTACAGGGTTTATTGTAACATTATGTATCCAGGGAAAGAAAAGAACAAAAATCCAGTGAGCAGCACTTCTTGTAACCTTGAGCTCCCCAGAAGGAAAAGCTTCTAACAAGCTGAGTGCATCATCATTAGTTCTTCCTTTCACATCATTGTACTCTGCTTGCAAAATAATTACATGCAATTTTTCTATTTTACAGTTGGACCACATGACTCCCTGTTCTTTTGCACAGCAATTCACCCCTCCCCCAAGCTGCCTGGTTGAAGGCTAGAACTGCTCACCTTTAAACATCTCAGTCGGAGGCTTTTACGGTGGCTAGTTACAATATTTCCTAAGAGCTGAAAAATAATCTGTCTGGTTCACAGAAAAATTCTCTCCTCACTATTTCTTATTTCTAATGCAACCAAAATTTTTCCATTTTAGAAATGCAGAAGGCAAAGATTCATTTTCTTTTTAAAGGTGCACATGTTGAAATTTCTTTGAATTCTTCTGAGTTTGGGCCAATTTATACTGCTTCTTACTATTAATCATTGGTTCTAATTACTTGTTGGTTCGAATTACTTGTGGGATAAAAGTATCTTTTCTGTGCAATTTTATAAACCACTGTTAATTTTTTTCAGAGCTAATGACAATGCTTTTATTTATTTCAACAGATAGTTATTGCATTTTTAGCATGACCCAGGCATAGTAATGATCTTTGCTCTCAAGGAATTCTCAACACTTCTGAGCACTCTGGTTTCCATGTCACTTCTACATCTCTTATTCCCTAATCCCTCCCCATCCCTATGAAGTAGCAGAGGATTATTATTGCAATGCATCCATTAGGAGAAACTAAATTCATAAGGCTTATGAGACTTTCTGAAAACAGAAAACAGAATTCTTGGGTCTTCAGGAAACTAGCATTGAAGTACTGAAAATTTCTATTCAGGTGATTAAAAAAATACCCTCAATATGATATAGCATAAAGATCTCTGCAACTGTAGGGTCTCTGTGTGTGGATTTGAAAAAGTCATCTTTTCTTCCTGCAAAAACACAATAAATAGAGAAAAAATTAAAGAAATATTGAATTAAAATCTTATTTCACATCCTAAATAACCCTACTCAGATTAGCTTTGCCTAGGAAAGCTTTGGACAAATGTATGACCCCTCATAGATTCCCACACACTCCAGATCATTCACCTCAATACACAAACAGAACCCAATGACCTCCCCTCCAATGAGACGACATAGTGAAGTTCAGAGTTGGAAGGGAAACTGGATTTTTCAGAACCACCAGTGGGCTGGTAGAGAAGGGATCTTAGGATGGGATGGCACATAGCTCAGACGTATAAACACCCCAGAGTGCAAGTGCACATTAACAATTGTTGAGAAACTGCTTGGGCTAAGCACCATTCTAGATTCTGTGAATGGATTTATACTTAAAATTCTTACAGAAGCCCTGCGATATATGTACTATTAAAACTGATGTTCTGCAAAGTCAATTACTCCCAAGGGCACATAGAAGTGGCAGGACTAGGGTTCAAAGTCAGGTAGCTGACCCTGGAGCCCAGACCCCCGATCCACTTGCTACTCTCACCCTAATTACTATAGTTCCCTGGGAATCATTAGAATCACAGCATGACAATATTTACTTTACCACTAAGTTACTAATGATTTTGTTATGTTAACATATAGCCACCAGACTCAAGAAAAAGATACAATTTAAGTGTTTTGAGAATTAGACCCCCAAATTGAGTTACCATTAAATTCATTAAGATGAGCAATTACAGGGACCTGTCTAGTCACCAAGACTTCAGCTTTCAGATCATTTTCAATTTCATGGAGATAATGTAAGATGTTGACTCAAGAGGCTTCTTCTGGAAAGCAGCAATTGTGGGCAAAGGGACCTGACTAAACGTCTCTCAGATTCCTCATGAAATAACCCATTCCCATTCCCCAGTATGAGAAATACATGGCAGATGTAAGGCATCAGGCTTTAGAAGTAGCAACTGTAAAATGTGTTAAATAGTGCTTTATTCTTAGCATTAAGGATTAAATGAGACGATTCAAATGAAAGGAATTTTCTAGTGACTGGGAACTAGTTGCATAGTCAAAACATTTGCTGCACTAATTTTTGTGCTTTTTATGAGTCACATCTTCGTTCCTTTAAGTTCAACGTTTTACTTTTCTGATCTGATGAGCTTAATTTTATTACACATTTACTCAAGTATACAGTAGAGTCTCTGTAAGTTGACCACCCAAGGGATGGTAATAAACTGGTCAACATACGGAGGTCGTCAAGAAACTAGGCCTATGGTACTAATATGTCATGGGGTGCATGTCCTGTCTATGCACTTAACAAGGTGGTCAGTGTAGGGATGTGGGCAGCTACAGAGGTTATATTGCATTTAATTTTGGTAAACACCCTTATAATGCCTTCACAGAGATTGGTCTCTCTGGTAGCCTGTTTTAAATAGAGTTGAATAGGAGAAACGTTTATGAAATCAAACAGAAAACCAGCTCCCTGTTCCATAGACTTGCCCCTGTGTTACCCATATGCAATGCAAACATTTAATATAACTAGTTTTTTTTTTTTTTTTTTAAATATACTTTTGGAAAAGCATATCAGAATGAAAGCAAGTTGCCAAAGGTTGGACAAAAGAATGGTTAGGTATGTTTTTATTTTTTCAGTCTTTCATTTTGATAGCTAATCAGTCTGGGTAAATAACCAGGATGATTTCATTTATCCTTAAGGAATTACCTCTTAAGGAATTACCTCTTAAGACATAGATGAACCTTCTCAAATACTCATTATTGTATAGTTTCTTTTAATGACATGATTCTTTCTTACATGTTTTTGTTTTATTTTGAAAATATTTTCATCACTGTAAACCATACAAATTTAACAGACTAGCAGACAATGGTTTATAATATGACATTACTTTATTTATGAAGATAATTCCAATCATTGGAGAAATATAAATTTTCCCAATAGCATTACATTTTGATCTTTGTTTTAAGACGAGCTAGAATTAATTCTAGAAATATCAATTTTTCTTTTAAACTTTGAAACGTATTTGAAAAAACAATTTTTCTTTTAAACTATGAAACTTATTTGAAAAATATAGACCAAATCAGAAAATATAATATTGTTAATGTCTCGTGTTTATAATTAGTAAGTAAAAACAGACGTTTAGCTCTATACCGGGGGTGTCAAAAATGTATACATAATTTAAAAGATCTTAAAACTATATGAAAACAAATGAAAATATTTAGGTAGATACATTTTTCTCAATCAATTCCTAAAAGTATTATTAATTTTAGTGAGAATCCAGAATAGGTAACTCTTTTAGAATAAAAATTGATATTATAAAGCATGTAGCATTCCATATCTTAGGGCGATGTGATTTATCATCTTTATTGTCAGGTCTTCTCATTTCACGAATTTTCTGAGACAGTGTTAAGACATTTCAGAAATGCAATTATATTTTATTTGCTTTTACTTAAAACAAAAAGAAACAATCAACAGATAAGGCCATAGCTATGAAGAGATGAGGAAAAGACCATTTCTAAACGCTGAGATTCAAATGTCAACTCTGCTAAGTCTGGCAACAGTCACTGTAATGTTGCCACACTGGAAATCATATTCCGTAAGACCCAGAAATTCATGAGAGCAGAGAGCACTTCACAGCATAAATGCTATTATAATATTATGCGGGAAAATCCAGTATTTTGTCTGCTGCCTGAGGCTATTATAGGTACTTAACATAATGAGAGTTCTGACTCCCTTAAGGAAACTAGAATTGATAGTGAAATAGCTGATGGCCAGGGATTCCCTTCTGCACCCTTGGCAGTTAACTCTCACCTTCCTGTTATACTGCCCCCGTGAGCCTTGTTGGAGAGAGACCAGCAGACACCACACACTGTGTGATGAAGTGGCAGGTAAGCAGTTGACAGTAAGCGAATGAACTACTGCCACGAACTTGGAACTTGCCCAGATATGAGACCTGTGATGCTATTCAATATGTCAAATGTCACCCTCCACGTCTCATTCTCTCCATAAAGGAAATACTTCATCTCTTCTAAGAAATGTGTTAAAAAGTTTAAAGTCCTGACCATTTGCTCTGCTGCTAAATGTTGGCATAAAAATAACATTAAGGGATTCATTGGTCACCATATAGAGAAAGGAAAAGTAGCTTTGAAACTTTCTGAAATTCTGTTTTGGAATTAAAGTTATGTTTTAGAAATTATATAGATTCAATTTCCTGGTGTTTTCATCGTAGCTGGGTCAGATAAGTTTCACATAACTGGAAGTGTCCTTGATGGCCTTCACCCAGTCACGAGTGGAATTTATTTCTTTAAAAGTTTTATGTGCAAATCATTTTGCACAACTGGCTATGGTATCAGAAGAGTCAAGATTGTGATACAGTCTTAGACAAGACCCCAATTCTAAATTGCTTAACATAGCAGAGGTTTATTTCTTATTCACACAAAATATGGAATGGCTTTCTGGAGCACCTATTCACTCAGACCCAAGGTTTCTCCTGTTCTCTGTCCTCCCCATGTGTTCATTCCTAGTAAGTTGCCCTGTCACACCACATTGCCCTTGAATGGATGCATCAGAAGAGTAACCTGGATGGTCTTGTCCCTCTCTGGTGCTCTAGTAGGAATTCACATCCCTGCTCCCCACAGCATACTGCCCAGACCTAATCTTGTTCCCTTGCATAATTGTAAGAGGTTAACAAGTGTCTGCCAAGGAAGAATTGTGTCCTGTGAGTGCAATGCCTCCTATTGGTCTTTCTGTAGTCATGGAGGAGAACTAGAAAAAACTCTACCCTGGACAGAAAAAAAAAAGGTGATTTTAAAAGTCTTTATATTTTGGTTGGATAATTTGAGAATAAATTGCTATAAAATTCCCACAGTGTAATCATTTATTTCAAGTTGGAGTGTCAGTGGTTATAGATGGGTTGAAAAGAGGTAGTGTCAATGTACTTCCAAGGAGCCTTCTGTGCTTCTTCAGGAAACAAACGCCAATGTTTCATTCCTCCTGTGTTTCAATCTGACTGTTTCTTTGCACAGCAAGGATGAGAAGTGATACTCAAAAAAATTATTTATCACTTTTTGTAGTTTTAAAATTGATATATTATAGTTGTAAATATTTGGGGGAGTACATGGATATTTTGATACATGTATAAAGTATATATTGATCAAGTTAGAGTAATTGGGATATTACTCACCTCAAGCACTTTTCTTTGTGTTGGTTAATATTACAGTTCTACTTTTTCTAACTATTTTGAAATATAAAATAAAATATCATCAACTGTAATTTCCCTACTGTTCTATTGAATGCTATCTACTTTCTAGTTTTCTTATTAAAAATAGTGGGACTCATGAGAGTCATTGAATTTTCTTAAATTATTTTCTAAAACAATTTATAAGGGTATTTTGTGGCTACTTTGTTGATGAGGAAGTCTTGGATACTCAAAAAATGTTAGGAAAATATATTTAAAAACTCACTATTTACCTATATACATTTTTTCCTGGGTATCAACATAAATGTTAAAGAACAGGATTTCTTTTCCTATAAAAGTTCAGCTTTTCATTGTCCAGAAAACATATTTGGCCTACAACTGCTTGGTATTTGTTTTTTGGTTCTATAATTTGCTTGCTGCTATGGCCTCTAAATTTATACAGATCCTGTATAAAAGTTTCTATTTTATGTGAATATTATATTTTTTCATATTCTACTCCCTCTCTGTTCCCTATCTTAAATTTAAGATATTTCAGCAAGATAAATAATTTTATTGAGAGACATAGGCTATGTCTACAAGCAGAGAATTTTGTAGTGAAAATATTGGATTTTAAAACATGGACAGAAGAGAAAAACATCATATCCAGCTCTTTTGTGATTTTGGCTATAGCTTTATAAAGGTACATCAGCTTATAAGTTTTAGGGGGACTACACACATTTTTAAAAAATATTTTAAGAACATTCATTTATCATTTCATTTAACACAAGTATGTGTTGAGTACCTACTTTGTGCCATAAACTATTGTTGCCACTGGGGAATTAGTGGAAAAAACAATTTTTTGACACTTGTAAAAAATTATTAGATAGAAAATGTGAATAGTCAAATCACAATGTAAATAAATATTTAGTAAAGTGTCCATAAACACCATGGAAAATAAGTAATAGTTTTAGTATTAAAAAATTTCATTACCTTTGAAATTTTATAGGTTGGATTTTTAATTTTATTTTTCTAAGAGTTTCTTATAACACATGGTAATAGCAAAAAATCATAGTCAAGCTAAGTTAAATAAATTACTTAAAGCCAGGGTGGTGCCTGTGGCACTGGCCCCATATACGGAGGATGGCGGGTTCAAAGCCAGCCCCTGCCGAACTGCACCCAAAAAATAGCCAGGCGTGTGGCAGGCGCCTGTAGTCCCAGCTGCTCAGGAGGCTGAGGCAGGAGAATCGCAGAAGCCCAAGAGCTGGAGGTTGCTGTGAGTCCTGTGATGTCATGGCACTCCCCGGAGGGCGGTACAAAAAAAAAAAAAAAAAATTACTTAAAGCCAAATGATCTGTTTCTCCCCCCACCTTTTTTTTTCTTTCTTTTTTTTTTTTCTTGTTAGAGATGGCTTCTTGCTCTCTTGCCTAGGCTGGAGTTCAGTGGCTCTGTTATAGCTCACTGCAGCCTCAAATGTCTTGGCTAACATGATCTCCTGCCTCAGTCTCTTGAGCAGATGGGACTACAGGTGTATACCACAGTACCCAAAGCTAAGTAACTTCAAAAGTAAAGTTGCTCTCAAATGCTAGTAAAACAAAATGTTATATGGAGGGGGCATGATATATTTTATATTTTCAGATGTGGGACTTACAGCTTACTGATGAATCTAAGCACTGGACTTTAGAAAGCAAGAAATGGACCAAAGCCAGCAAAAGAATTTGTAATACACAAGATTGCAAGGAGGGTGACTTTATTTGCTAAGTGTTTTGCCAGAGCATCTCAGAGAACAATATCTTAACATTTAACCAAATGAAATATTTTTAAATCATAGAAACTATATTACTTATTTACATAATATGTCTATTGTTTATTATCTGTCTTCCCCTATCAAAATGTCATCTCCTTGCATGCAGAGATTTTTATGTGTTTTGTTCACTAATGGACCTCAAGTACCTAGTGTCTGGCACTTGACAGGTGTTCAATAAATGCGTATTCAGGAAATGGAAAACATAATGTTACCAAAAGCTTGGAAACAAGATAAGGAGAAATAATAAGGTTGGGATTCTTATTCCCCTGGCTTCCACCTTGATGCATTGCATGTTGTTGACTATGTACTTTTATAGACGTTCATGGCATTTGTCTAGCAACTCTGTAAAACAGCCCTCACATTTCTTCAGTTTCAACACTATTAGGCTCTTTGATGCAACCGTATCTTCTTAATTTTGCATTTTTCAAGTATTTGTTTCTTAAGCTAAGAGGACCTTCAAAACTGAATTAATGGACGTCTTTTACTATCTTACCTTTTTCACACATAAGAATTGCATTATAATGAATAGGAGAATCCACTTCTAAGGAAAATTCTACCAAGACCTTCTCTTTGTTAATTCACGCTCCTTCGTTAGAGCAAATCTATAAATAGTTGTCAATAAATACCCATGACTTATGTTATTAAATAACATAAGTAATCCTTTTAGAGAAAATGTCTTATTAAACCATTTCTGTGAGCCAATCTATTCTCTTATATTAAGAAAACATTTCCAATCCAAATTTTGGTGGACACAGTACAGTTACTAGATCTTTGTAGGTAATGATTGGCTACTGCAGAAGGAAACCAGCCTAAGGCGAATGGGCCAGGAGTGGCTGATCTCCAGAAGTGTATAATGTAGACTTCCTTTCTAGAAATGTGCTTTTGTCTTAGTTTTTAACAAACCTTTCTGGTTCTTCTTCCATAGCTTTTGGAATTTCCTGGGTTTCTGTGTTTGGTTTGCTTTTTATCTATAACTAGCCTGGACAACATAGCATCTAATCACTGACAGCGAGCTCAAGTCCAAGGTCTCCGTCTCTTCATTTCCCACTGCCCAACAGGTTTCCTGTAGTCAACCCCCTGATGCTTTCACTGTTCCTCAGTTGATGTATGCAGGGCTACAAGTTCGACACATATTATATCCCTTTGGTCAAACCAATTTGCTCTGAACTTATATAATCCCTTTTATTAACTAAATGGTGAAAGTAACCACATAGAACTGAAACTACGTAAAAAATAACAAAATAAAAACATATGCCCTAGAGTTAAAACAACAGCACACAATAAACATTGAAAAAATAGCAAATGGTCAAAAAATTATCAATAAATATATTAATAATCACATGTAAATATAACTATTTCTACATAAAGACAGAGATTGTTGTAATGAAAATAAAAGATGAGCTATATGTTGTCTAAAAGAGACACATTTGAAGTTAAAAATAAAATTAAAAAATTAAAATAAAACTTAAAATTAGGTTGAAAGTTAAAAGATGGAAAAAGACTCCTATGCAGTCATCAGTGAACAGGACCTTCAAAACTGAATTAATGGATGTCTTTTACTATCTTCCCTTTTTCACACATAAGAATTGCATTATGATGAATTAACTGATGACTCCATACTGAACCTCAGAGTCAAAGCATTCTATAATAGACATATTCTTATTTGACAATGTGAATGTTACTTTCCTTGCATTATTATTATTATTTTATTGCTTAATATTTCAATGTAGCAATTGCTGATTCCTTTTCTGAATGTATTTATGTTTGTTTGTTCTTTACAAGGTTTTTGTTTCTAGTCCTTATTTTAAACATTGTTATTGTTATTAAAATTTAAGCCTTTTTAATTTTGTGAAGGAAAAAAAATGGAAACCTAATAAATGCATGTATATGTAAAAATAATAATAAAAAAGACTACTATCCAATTATGGAAATATTTTTGGAGACAAAGAATATAGTTATGTATCTGTATGCACATTGATAGTTCCATAGAAGTGTATATACATCAAGAATACAACAAAAATCATAGTTGTTGCACAATTAACAACATAATGCCCAAATATATAAAGCACAAACTATAGGATATTTCCATATCCCACACTCAATAATTCATAAAACAATCACAAAGAAAATAGGAAAGATATGTAAGACTTGAAAAATATTATTGACCCAATTGACTGGACTGATATTTATAGAAACATTCAACTCCCCCACCAACAACATAATTCACATTCTTTCCTAGCAAATATGTAGCTTTTCTCACAAATAGACCATTTGTCAGGGAATAGAAAAAAACTCAATAAATTTAAATGATTGAATTAATTAAAATTCAATTAGATTTAATAATTAGAATGCAATTAGAAATAAAAATAAATTCAAGGAAATGTGAAATACTCATTGATTTAAAAATTGCATATCTAAAAACTTGTGGGTCAAAAGAAATCAAAATAAAATTAAAAAATATTTTGAACGCAATACAAATGGAAACACTTGTTGTAATGTATTGGACACAGGGAGGGATGGCTTCCTGGACAGTGACAGCATTGAGAGAGGTGGAAGAGAACAAGAAAGATCTCACAAGGGAAAGTGAAGCTTTCATCTTGAGAAAATAGACAAAGAAGAGCAAATTAAACTCAAAAATGAGAGAAAGAAGGAAATATAAAGGTTGAGGGTAAAAATCAATAAAACGGAAGAAAAATGATAGAAGTAATGTGAAACCCCACACCTCCATCCTACAAAAAGAATTGTACGTTGTGACCTTGACCTCAGTGTGCCAGCTTTCCCACGGGAACTTCTATCATAAGCTCTCCTGAGTCTCAGACCCCTCTGGGGTCTCCGGCTTGCTGACTTCAGATCCTGGACTTCTCAGTCTCCATAGTTACCACTGGAGATCTCGGAAGCTAATAATCCCCCCCAAAGCCCAGGGTTAGAGGTGGATAGCCGTGGCTGGAGGGAGCGTTGAGGGGGCAGCACTGGAGCCTGTTGGAGATCTCTAAGGAAAAAAAAGCTGTGGTGCAGAAAAAGAAAGAACTGAGAAACAGGCAGAGAGCAAACCCCGAGGGGCTTAGTATTTTGCCACTTCCTTAGCCCTTGTGACAGACTTTTCCTATGTGTTTTCTATATTTTTTTGTTTCTGCTCTTATTTTTCCCCCCTCCGTTCTTCCATTGAGTTCTTAATTTGTGTCATTTAAGCATTTCCTAGTGTGTTATTTATTTTCCTTGTTTTAATTTTTGACTCATTTTCTTGGTGGTTACATCTAGGATTACAATTAACTTACTAGTTTAGAACAAGATGTGTTAATTTCTCCTTTTTTTTTAAGTGATAGTTTTTGCTGGATATGCATTTCTTGTTTGAATTTCTTTTCCTTTCAACACTTTGAACGTGCCCCACTACCTTCTGCCTCTATGGTCTCTGATAAGTCAGATGTCAGTCTTGTTGAGGATTTGGTGTATGTGACGAGTTGTTGATCTCATGCTGCTTTCATGAGTCTCTCTTATCATTGACTTTCAAAACTTTGACTATGATGCACTTGGGTGAACATCTCTGAGTTTATCTATATTAGAATTTGTTGACATGGATGTGTTGATCAATGTTTTTTTAAATCAGATTTTAGCAGTTTTAAAAGAATGATGTACACCATTATTAATTCAAATATTTTTTCTGCCTTTTTCTCCTTTCTTTCTGAAATTCTTCTACTGTATATATTGGTATGCCTAACGGTGTTCCTTAGGTCTTATATTTCCTCAATTCTTTTTTCCCCTTGTTTTTCAGACTGGTTAATATCAGCGACCTATTTTCAAGTTTGGTGATTTTTTCTTTTCTTTTCTTTCTTTTTTTTTTTTTTTTTTTTTTTTTTTTTTTAATTTTGCCACCTCACATCTGCTGATGGGAACCTCTAGTAAATGTTTCATTTTCTTTCAAATCCAGAATTCCTTTTTTTTTTTTTTTTTGTTAATCTTGTCTTTTTCTCTCTATATGTTCTCTTTTGCTTTTTGTTTGAACAGAAATGTAGGATCAGCCAGAGGTAAGAGATTAATGCTTTATTAGGTTTTTCTTGAATAGGTACATGAGTTCCCAGGAATTTATTAGAGTTTATCAAATCTTCCTTTGGACTTCTTCTTTTCAGGATTGTCTATTTAAGATTTTTGACCCATTTATTTGCCTCAACTAGCATCACTGCCACAGGCAGCAGAGATGTTAAACAATTGCTACTGCTCATTTTCACTAAATTTCCTGGGCATAGACTTTCTTATAATTGAGTTTTGAGTTAGGGAAAATAGGGACAATCCCAGAAAATGGGGTTTTCTAGTCTGCTGACAGAAGTCAAAGAGTGACAATATACTTGTATGGAGTTTATAGGAGAGCTGTAAATCCATTCTGTCCCCTCCAAATGGCTATTAGACTGATAATTTTCAAGGCTACTATAGAGCTGGAGAGGGAAAGATGGAAATAGAATGAGTTAAAATGGCACAAATCCTTGTTGATATTGATATATTAACTGTTTTTCTTAAAAAACACTTCTAAGATTATTATAAGCTATTAATTTATAGAGCTGATAAAAGGTTAATTTTGCAAGCTTATATTGTTCTCATTGCTTTTATGAAGGAATATGATTTCTGAGGTTCTTACTCCACCATTTTGGAAGTACTTTATCATTATACCTTGAGAGCTTCCAGATTCATAATTGTTCCTTTTATTAATGGATTCCATTTATTTTTGAAGAAATTCTTCACAGAGCCCTCTGACATAGCTTTCAAAGGACACTTCATAGCACTTTTATTTCATACTGGTATTGCTTTTCTGTGTATTGCTGGCTTATACAGTTGTTCTTCAATGTTTTCCCATTTCTTAGATCACTTTTGTGTGCTTTGTAATTTTTTCTTTAGAATATACTTTGGAATAATTTGTCTGTGTTATTACATGCTCAAACCTCTATATTTTTATGGCTCTATATCTTTGTATTTCTATTGAACTTGGTTAGTAACTTGGATTCAAAACTATATAATTTATGATTCAAAGTCATTGCCCTTAAATTTGAACTTGAGATAATACCACTAGTTTACATATGTATGTAAATAGATGTGTATAATAAAAAGCAAATCCCAGCAGATAGACATTTTAGTAGGCAGAACAGAAACTCAGGAAAGGTATCTATAGCTAGAGGTGGTGAATTCAGCATCAGAAAATGATGGAATTATAAGTGCCCAGGAGAAGATATTGAAAACAAATTATGCCACTATCCAAAGCCTTTGGTTGAAAGATTTAATGAACAAGCATGGGCATATATAAGACTGCATTTAGTATAGGGGTCTACTTGCTGATTGGACTGTCAGGAGGAGACAGAGTCTTCCATGGAGCAACTAGATTAAACTAACTATGGTATTATCCATAAAACTCAATATTTCTACAAAAATAGTAACCATGACAAGGTGCTGTTCTGATGGGAAGCCAGGGGAATTACATGGAAACAATTCTAAAAAGTGCTATTCTCTGGTGAGATAAAAACTATAATGTGGAACAAAATGTGGAAAAAATTATTTTGTGGAAAAAAAACCTTAAAATACATAGTAAATGAGGAAATGATGGGAAAGCCAATAAACTCATTCATTAGAATAATAGCCACCTAGAAAAAAAAGCAAGTAATAGGGAAAGGTAAAAAGATTTAAAAAAAATTAAAATCACTTCAATTTAGTGTGTGAGTTGGGTGATGTGGAAAGTATCACATTAGGAGTGCAAGAGATTTTGGGGGGTTAATTCTTCCATAAAATAAATGAGAGAGTAAGCAATAATGAAAGGCCTTTCAATACAAGTCTATAAAAAGTGAGGGGAATAGGTAGAAAGTGCCATAAACTATAGTGCGGCTAGGATTAAATCTCAGCTAACCTCCAGGAAATTTTAGCACAAAAATGCCTGTAAAGGAGTCCCATTATGATCAGAAATGTTTACACAACAGAAGCTTCATCTTGCTTAGCCACTGGTTATGTACTTTCCAGGAAGGACAAGGCCAGCTCAATGTACTTCTGCAACAGATTCCCTTTCAAGGGGAAGCAGATTAAGTACAAAAAATATGAAACTAGAAAGTAAAAATTTAATAAGTTTAGATGTATTTAAAGTAAATAAGTGATCAATTTGTAATCCTTAAGTGGAAAAGAAAACATTTTAAATAAATATAAACAAAAGGAAGAGACTCTCAAGATTGTTTGTAGGTCAATATGTAATGTGTGGCTAGATTAAGTAATGCCTAGTTAATCCACAATTAAGCATGGAGAGACAAATACATTCTTTAAATGTGAAAAGATATTAGAAGAGAAAATTTATAATATAAGTTCTTACCTAGAGACAAAAAATGGAAGAGCCAAACCAAAGAAATGATAAAGGAAATAAGAAAGATGATGATAAAATTCAATGAGTTTCAAAAAAGAAAGTAAAACAAATCGGTAAAAGAAAAAGCTGGTTATTAGATCACTAAAATTGATAAATTACTAACAAGTCTTAAAAAATAAAGAGATAAAACATAAACCATCAATATCAGAAATAAAATAGGAGATATCACTACAGATCTTGCAGCTTTTATAACAAAAACATAGGAATATTAGTAAGAAATTTACTCTCACAAATTCGACAACTCCAAAGAAATGGATCGGTTTCTTGAAAAAGACAAACTACCAGTACTTACTTGTTCCAATACACCTCGTGGGTTTAGATGCAAAAATATTCAACACATTATTAGAAAATTGAATCTTGTAAGATAGAAAAAGATTATATTCAATGACCAAATGAGATTTATTCCAACTAGGTAAATTAGGTCAATATTCATAAATCAAGCAATATGTTCCATCATATGAACAAACTAAAGAAAAAGAAATCTCATGATAATATCAATCAACATAGAGAAAGTAATGGCAAAATCCAATACCTGCTCAAGGTAAAATTTCTTACAGAGGCAGCAATAGAGAGATTTACTCAAACCATACAAAGAATATCTACAAAAAATATAAATCTAATGCCATACTAAATACAGTGAACACTCTCTAACATCAGGACCAGGCAAGGGTTTCACTCTCATGCCACATAGTGCTAAAAGTTCTAGATGCTGCAATTAGGCCAGAAAAATAAATGAAAGGCATATAGAAGAAATGAAATAGTTTATATTTGCATATTTTATTATATTGTACATAGGAAGTTCCAAAAAAGATAAAAAAGAATAATCCTAGATCTTAAAAATTTAGCAAGGTCACAGAAAACAAGATAAGCACACAGAAATATCAATCACATTAGTATATCTCAACAATGAACACAGAATATTTATAATAATGCTAAGGAAAATAAAAAATGCTTATGTATAAAATCAAAAAGGATGTATACAGGATCTCTTTGCTGAAAATTGAAAAATTGTCATGAAAGAAATCAAAGATCTAAACAAATAGGGAGACATACCATTTCATGGATTGCAAGACTTAAAGATGCCAATTCTCCCCAAATTGATCTATAAGTTTAATGCAATTCCTTTCAAAATTCTAGGGTTGTTTTTGTAGACATACATAAGTTTATTATAAAATTTATATGAAAATACATAGGTCCTAAAGCAGCTTTAGAAAGAATAAAGTGAGAGCAATCAGTATACCCAACATTAAAGTCTAGTATTTAGCTGTATTAAATAATATGGTATGGTATTGCTAGGAGAATAGGACAAACGAGAGAATCCCCCCAAAGACTCACATATATATATATACATATGTATATATATATATAAAATGTGACATACGTATATATATATATAATGTGAGTGTGTATGTGTGTATACCAAACAGATTTTTAATAAAGGTGAAAAATTAATTTGAGAAAAGAGCTTTTTCTATAATTGGTGCTGTAACATTTAGATATCCATAGGCAGAAGAAAATGAACCTTGATCTAAATGTCACACTTTGTATAAAAACCAATGCTAACTAGATTGTGGACTTACAGGTAGAACATAAAACCATAAAACTTTTAGAATAAAATGAGAACATGTTCAGGATCTAGGGCTCGGGGAATAATTTGATATGAAAACACAACATATAAATCAAAAACTTGGTAGCTTGGCTCTCATTAGAATTAGAGAATTTTTCTCTGCAAAGCACCAGTAAGAAGATGAAAAGGCAAACTACAGTCCAAGAGAAAAAGTTTGCAAGTTCCTAGCATCTAGAGATAACTATCACCTTGAATACAAAATAAATTCTGAAAATTCAACAGTAAAACAAACAGCCTGTTAGAATATGGACAAAAGACAGTCACAGATATTTCACCAGGGGGCGTGTGTGGATGGCAAGTTAGCACATGAAAATCTATTCAACATCGTAAGCCATCAGGAGAATGAAAACTAAAGCCACATGTGATATCACAGCATACCTAACAAAATGATTAAAACATAAAATGGTGACAATCAAATTACGGTGAGGATGAAGAAGAGGTGGATCATTTACATTTCGTGAGTGTGGTATAGACACCCTGGCAAACCACTTGTCGGTTGGTTTATAATCAAATTAAACATGGAAACGAATACAGCCCAGCAATTGCACTTCTGATAAACTTTGTTATCACAGAAATCTGTACACAGCTTCATTCAGAGTTAAAAACTGGAAAAAGTCAAGATGTCCTTGAACTGGTGAAATGTTAAACAGGTGATGATACATTCATAGCATATACTACCTGGCATAAAAAGGAATGGGCTATTGGTACATCCAACACCCTGGATGGATCTTGAGGGAATTACGCTGAGTGAAAAAAACAAATGTTCAACCAAATGATGTGAGAATCCATTTTTAAAACATTCTTGAAGTGAAAAAATAATAGAAATGAAGATGGGATTAATCGTTCCTGGGGTAAGAAAAAGAGTGGTTTGGGATGGGAAAAGGGAGGTCAACATGACTATAAAAGGGCAGAAGAGGGGTCTCTGCGGAGATGGAGCTTTGTGGTGAGGGAGCTGTTCTATATCTGAACTGTATCAACATCAATATCCTAGTTGTGGCACTGTAGTATAGTTTTGCATGATGTTACAATAGGAAAAACTCAATAAAGTTTCTATGGGTCTTCTCTGTTTTATTTCTCATAACTGCATGCTTATCTACATATAAAAATTAAAAGTAAAAATGAAAAATAAAAAACAGGGAAGATAGAGTAGATAACCAGAAGTTCCAGAAGAAATGACTTCAGACAGGGAGAAAGAAACATGGTTACAAAAAGAACAGTGAATTAGAATTTTCCAGAACTTAAACTAGACATGAGTCTTTTGACTAATGAAATCAAGTTGTTGGCAATATAGATGAAGACTCATAAACTCAAGTCTAAAATTTCAGAATTTCAAAGATAAAGTAAAATTTTATATTTCAAAGATAGATGAAATCTTGGTTCGAGAGAGCAAAGGCAGATGACCTCTAAAGAAATATTTCCCCTGCTGGAGGCTGCCACCTCAACATCAACATTTGACTGGCAGGTGTATGTGCCTGAGTGATTGTGTCTGGGGAACTGGTGGGAAAGAAGGCTTGTTTAGCATATAGGCTTTCTCTTAATTCTTTTGTTTTCAGTAAAGTACCAGAGTGGTGCACCTAAATCACTAGTTCTGAGTTCCTCTGCTGGACTCTCTAGAAATAACCTTTCAAACTGGAGGTTGGGGGGAATAGAAGGAAAGAGGGAGGCAGGGAAAGTCTGACAGCTGCATGAGGTTGAAAATTTGATATTTTACCTGCTTAGTCTATTTATGTTATTACAAAGGAGTACCTGAGCCTGGGCAATTTATAAAGAGAAGGTTTATCTGGCTCATGGTTCTGCAGGCTGTACAAGAAGCGTCTCAACATCTGCTTCAGGTAAGGGCTTCAGGCGGCTTCCACTCAGAGGGGAAGGGGAAAGGGGAAAATGGTGTGAATGGATCAGAGGAAGAGAGAGGGAGACAGAGAGAGGGAGAGAAAGAGAGAGAGAGAAGGAGCACGTGCCAGGCTCTAACAACCAGACCAGCTCTGGCCGGAACCAACAGAGCAAGAACTCACGCAAGGACAGTGCCAAGACATTCATGAGGGATCCGCTCTCGTGATTCAAAACCTCTCATTAGGCCACAGCATTGGGGATCAGGTTTTAACATGAGGCTTGGAGAGGCAAATGTCCCAACAGGGACACCTCTCTTCACATAGCATTCCAGCCAGTGTCCATTCTCAGTCTCACCTCCAGTGGCACATTGCTGCCGATTTCGGTTGGGGGTTCTACAGTACGAAAGCTCTGCTTGCAGACTTCCCCGATGGCTATGTGACCTTTTACGTCTGTCACAGCCCATGCACTGACTTTTCCGTCTTCTAAACTGTTTTTTGCTGATGTCTTCTTTTATTGTCCTTGAGAGTTTATGTCTAAAAAGAAATCTCATCACTAATTTTTTAGTGTTATTTAACAACTAGATTTTCTTTCTGAGGAATTTTCCAGTTGTGCCCAAGCTAGAATTCACTTTTTATAAAAATTATGGCAATAGCTTTTTTTTTTTTTTTAATATCTAAGAATTTTTTTTTTTTTTTCAGGTTGCTTCTGTTCCCACAGCAGCTTGTTCTTTGTAGGTGCATTAATGTTTTGTATCACTTTAAGGGTATCAGTTAAAAATATTTTTAAAGTTATGGTCACTTTATTGAATTATATATATTCTCTCTGATGTCAGTGTTTTACCTTTTTTCAAATGTGATTTATAAAGTTTTTGTCATTTTTTTCCTTCCTGCTTTGTGCTTTCCTCTGGATTTCTTTCTTTTTGTCTTTTTATTTTCAATTTTGTTTTCTTTTAAGTAGGAAGGGTTTGTTAATTAGCACAAGTAGAAGTTGGAAGACCTGTTTATTTAAAATACCATTCTCCCAAAGAGGAAGGATTTATTGCAGAGGTTTCCAACCTTTTTCGAACCTGTGACCAGTTTCATAGAAGACAGCCATGGACCATGGATGGTTTCAGGATGATTCAGTGCATTACATTTATTGTGTACTTTGTTTCCCTTATTATTACATCAAAATATATAATGAAATATTTACACGGCTCACCATCATGGAGAACCAATGGGAGTCCTGACCTATAAGGAGACAGTCCCATGTGGGGGTGATGGGAACAGTGACACCCAAAGTGTGTTGCTTATGTCTTCAGCTCCACCTTAGATCATCAGGCATCAGATTCTCCCATGCAGTAGTGTTTGCTCCTGTGAGAATCTAATGCTGCTGCTGATGTGACAGGGAAGAGCTTGGCAGTGATGCAAGTGACCGGAGCCAGACGTTTGCTGGCTCTCCTCATCGGGGACGCCAGCCCAGACGGAGTCCACAGCTACAGTGGATCTGTGAAGTGAATGTTATTGTTGATAAAAAAAGCACAAGCAGGCTTGTTCCAAACAAGGAGAGCACCGTGTTCCAAACCAGGACTGAGAGACTCTCACTGCTGTGTCCCAGGCTGTGTCTTTGCTTTTCTCCTCTGAACACCCTATAGAAGGCCCAAGTTGGCTTAGGCTCTATCCTTCCCCAGCCACCACGCCCACAGTGGAATTCCTGCTTCCTACTCCCTCACAGGAATAATTGCTGCCACTTCTCTGTTAGCAAAAGAGAAAGAGTATCTACCCTACGTAACCTAGACCCTCTTGAAAGAGTTCTTTACCATCATTGGTGCCTGATGACCATTCTTTTGCTTCATGCTCGCCAACTTATGATATGGATAATTTTGAAGCTAGTCCAGGGTAAAACCTACTTCTGAAGAAGTCTTTGCCAAGCATGTTGCCTAATGTTCCCTGTATTTTATGTTCTTTCTAAGCAGAAGTGGAGTAACTTGATCCACCACTCAAAAATATGTTAAAAAAAAAAAAAAAAGTCCTGGTTTGCTGAATTTTTAAGACATGATTTTATTTTTGATTTTGATAAGATCTTAGGAGGGAAGTGAAGCAAGCTCATGCCCTCAAACTTCCATCATGTACCAGAAATGATCTCCACTTTTCTAGTTGTGTAAATCCTACCCACCATTGCAGATGGAGCTGGGGTGACTGACGTCTCCTCTGGGAGGCATCCCCTGAACTCCCCAGGTGGAATTAGTGGCTCTTTTGCCATTGCTGCACAACTTGGTCTACTTTCCGTTAAAGTACTTGCCACCTGGTCTAGTAATTTGTCTCTACACATCTTTCTTGCTTATGCACTTGAGAACTTTTTGAAGGGCTAGACTATGTTGTATTCATTTCTAAATACTCAATGTTTAACACCATACCTAATATAATATTTATGAGATGAATCCATGACAAAAGAGTAACCAAAATCCTGGGTCTTAAACTTTTACTTTACATAGGCCTATATAAATCATTTCTTTGATCTCTAGGAGTTCTGTGTGCCTTTTAAAAGCATATTCAGTATATGGATATTTGGAAAGCTATTTATTTCATAATTCTAGCAGAGCAGAGTGTGTGTGAGTGTGAGTGTTTTTACCTTTAAAACATGTCTATAATGTGGAGAGCTAAACTTCCAACTGGACACTGTATCTGTGATCTCATTACTGTTCACACCAACAAATCAGCTTTTAAAGAATATTTCAGGAAAGTTGTAGCAAAGCATTAAAATAGTCTCATGACATGGAAAATCGCCCTGAGAAATGTTTCATATTTATGAACATCTTCTCTAGGCTTTAAATCTATTTCATGTGTGATTTTTAATATTTTTATCATAGAAATGCAATTAAAATTCTAAAGATGGCTACATGTGCACTAAATTAAAAATGCTTCTATCCATTTGCTCAAAGATATTTATCCCTGAATGTTATTTTTGCACTTGTCACACATGTACTTATTATCTAAACTGTGTAGATTATTTTTGATCTAGCTAAAAAAGCGTCTAGTAAACAAGTAACTAGGAAAGGTTTTCTTTTTCTTAATAATCATGAAAAGTATTTATTTATAATAACTTTGCTCCAATTTTTAATTATATCGTATAAGAAATCACATTCTCAGATCTCTAATTCAATAGTGTGTCCAAAGTAAATGACTTTAGGTAAATGGATTACATAATTTCTGATTAGGTTAGTACAGAGCATTACCAGCAGTTTAGTTATCTATAGTTGAATGCATTCTGCAAACTATGTAGATATTCTAAATAATTTTAGCTTTCAAACTTATGCATACATTTGAACTTTCTTCCTAAAGCTGTTAAGAGACCTTCTAAGGCTTTCTAAATTTTACAAGATTTGATGTGCTTTTGAGTAGAGCTCCAATCCCAAAGTTGTAGATAATTAAAATGTCTGCTGAATGATAGATGATGTAAGGGTCTTTTTACCACCTACTACTAGAAACTGTCTTGGGTAAGGGCTCTCATGATAATGAGGGCCTGGGCATATAATCTGAGAGTTTATTATTTTGCCCTGTGGTGAGCGTCACTTGGCTACTTATCTACTTGTAGGTAGGGACTCTCAATATGTAGACTGATATGTGCCCGGGACAGCACATAAAAGGACAGGATGAGTGCCTTTGAAGCTGACTCTTCAGACCCAAACTGAGATTAACTCTAGTTGTGTGAGTCCATCCAGGTCACCAGGAAATCAGAGCACAGACCAGCACTTACAAAATCTTATAATCTCGCTGCTAGCACTTGAGCCATGAACAGGGGTATGGAACAGGGAGGCATTTTCTGTTGCTAGTGGACACTTAGTCCCAAATTGAGGCTCTAATTTTGAAATCTGCATGGACAATGCCAAGTTCATGAGCTTTTCAACCCCGTGTCCATTAGTGCACTGTAACCCATGTCTCCTTTGGTTCTCACACAGTCTGATTGAAACCCCCTGGCTCTCCTCCCTCCCATCAAGATCACCACTCCATTTGTTACTCTTCTTTTATCCTACCATTTTTCCCTGCCCAATTTCATTTCCTATAAAATGTATTACTTTTCAGAGAATATTTTCTATCAAAAAAGAAGGGGAGTTGCCTTCAAATCTTACGTGTGCCTGTATAACTAATTGGTGTTTGGAGTCTCCAGTGGGATTACTCAAATGGACTTTACCATTTGAAGGCCCAAACTAGCCCATTCGCCATGAATACATACACAGAAAATCATAACAAAGCTTCTCTGGTTCCATACCTCCCACATAGACTGATTCACGTACTACCCATCAAAGAAAAATGCTTTTCAGATTTGCCAGTGTGACTGCGTTATACTTAGGGATATTAACTTGAAAGTCTTACATCTCATATTTCCTTTTTTGCTCTGCCCTTATTTAAGCAGGTGATTGAAGCTTTTTGTGGGTAGAGTAGTGATCATTAATGTATGAGTATGCTGGGGGGACTGCTGAGTAAACAGTCTACAAACCTCCCTCCACTTCAACACCCATCCAACCATCTCTGATTTTAGTTTTCAAACCCAAATACCTCAGGAGAACTGGGAGAGTTTGTGCAGGAGGTGAGAGGAAGGAAATGTGTAGGCATAGAGAGTCCTTGGAGAAAAATGACAAAGGACAGGAGAGATGAGAGCTTTCCATTTACACTGGACAGAGGGTTTATGACCTGTGACAGATTGTTGGAGGAGCACATGGGTTAAGAATCCTGGAGATGTAGGGGAAATAGTTTAATTTAAGATAGCTTATTGGGTAGGTACCAGACCTCCAGGAAAACGGCTGCATTGTGGTGTGGAATTATCAGAGCCAGTTAGCCACAGTGTGGCCATGTTAACGGAGGTGGTGGGCATTTCAGAGCAACTTTGCAGATAGATAGCCAAAGCGTCTGCCACTTACAGATCCTTACAACGGAGGAAGGCCCTGGACACTGGACAGGACTCTAGAAAGAAGTGTGGAAAATTGACAGAAATAATTAATGAAGTGATACTTTCTACCAACCTATAAAAATGATAAATTTGGGGACAGAAATTAAGTCATAGAAAATAAACTGTTATTGCTCACTTAATCATTTGTGGACAAAAATTAGCTTTATTGCTACATGATAGACATCTGAACCCTCTACCAGTCTTCCCAGATCCTCTTCTCCTGGACATGCTGCAGACTTTGAGGAGACAACCTCCTCTGTAAGATGTGTAAAGTTAATGTGGAGATAACTCCACTATTTCTAGTACATTCTTTATCTAAGCAAGGCTTATTTTGAAACATTGTGGTATAACTGGAAGGTACCTGGCACCCAGCAACAGACTCAGAACACCGTAGATTGAACACTGGTACCAACCCAAGACACTCAGACAATATTAAGAGAGGTGTGTGTCCACTTTCACAGCTCCAATTGCCCCTTTAGTAACATGGAAATAGTACCTGAAAACAGTATTTGTGGGCCAGACCTCTTAAGGGGATGAGTTTTTGAACTAGGAAGACATGGTATTAAATTTCCTTTCTACTAACTGTATGTGTGATCTTGAACAATTTGCTTAAGGTTCTGAGCCTTAATTAATTCTTAATAGAATTAATAAGAATTCTGTGTTCTGTCACTTGTTCATGTGTTCATTTTTAAATAGTGAAGCTTAATAAGCTTAAGCTTATTAGGGATCTATGATGTGCCTGGTGTTTTTCTGCCTACGATTAATAAAATAATACTTAGTTTAATGTCTGGTGCATACTGATTACTGAACAAATAAAAGTTACTGCTATTGTTTCTGTTATTGTTTCTATTATTACTTCCAAGGGCTAAAATTTAAGATATGTCAAATGAGCCATATCAACCAGGTGCTTTATGAATGTATCACTGTTTAGATCCATGAAGAAAATCCCAATACTTTCAACTATTTGCTGAATAGTTCTACTGCAACAACCTTGACCTTTGCCCAACAGGAACACTTTCATTCACGACAGTGATTTCTGATACTTGACCTGAACTTCCCAAGCTATGTTATGTAACTGTGAAGACTGAATTTTGTTTTAGGAAATAGAATGCTCTAACAATAATAGCTTACACAATGCAGACATTTTATTATTATAAATAACAAGAGGTGTGGTGATACAGAATGGTTGCACAACTTAGGGATGTTGCAATGCCATCTTTTCACCCTTTCTTACTTAAGGGATCAGCAATGTCTCCTCTCATGGTCACTGTGGGGCCAGACTTCCAAGCCCCATGGCATCCCACAGCAACTTTCAACGTAGAAAACAAGAGCATGAAGGTCAAAATGGAAAAAGGAACATGTTCTTTATCACATCTATTATCCTGCCCACCAGCCAACTTTCCTTTAGTTTAATGGCCCATAATTGGGTTACATAAACACCCCACACAAATCCCTGGGCGAAAGGGAAATAGAATTACTAAACACAATTTGTGCCCCAGGGGTGATTACATCACAACCTGGGGTTCTCCTAGCAAGGAAGGGGATCATGCTTTTTGAGTAGTGATGAAGAATGTCGAAGAGAAGCTGGTGGCCAGCCATTGCCTGTCACAAAATGTATCTTATATAATAAGGATGCCAAGCCACCTTTCTGGGCATCAAGCAGCAGAAAGAATACTAAAATGTGCTTGCTAGCACACTTGACTTTGCCCCACCAGTGGACACCATTGTGCCACGCAGGGCCCAGGGCTGCTGCCTTAATTAACTGCTTTAGATGGTAGATTCTATGAGCTAGTTTTTGCTTTTAGTTCCTTCATGTGTACAATTGCACGCCTCCATTTATTATATAACTTCTTTTTTAAAACACCCATTCTTTCCATAAAAAAAATTCGTTTTCCACCACAAACCCGTATAACCAATCTGATCTCCTAAATGGGAAACCCCTGTTCTTATAGAAAAGGAGCTACATTTTGGCAGCCTCCCCTATGTATTGGGTGTGGATGTGGGATTTGGGGTAGATAATATTTATCCAGTTTCCATGGGATATGCATGATATTTCCCCTTGAATATATACTGATATATTCTCAGGCACAATGCATGTAAAATGGTAGGAGACTTCCTTGTCCTAATGTATTCCTAGCCTGCCATTGTTTTCTCTGCCTTTTTCTCTCTATATTAGTAGTGGAACAAACAATAAGAACTGACAAAGTCACTCTGTGCCAAGTTACATTTGGGTTTTTACGCCTAACCTTGACAGGCAAATGTGTGGCAGATTTTACTTGCCAGTGGCAATAAGAATTGATTGTAGGCAACAGCCAGTAACCAGAAAAGAAACACACACACACACACACACACACACACACACACCAAGTAGCTATAGGGTTGAGGAATGCTGGTATCTGATCACCTATGGACTTTTTAGCTCTGTTGGAAGCAGCAGAATCAGCAGGGTTTTTTTATTAAAGGTCTGTCTATAGACTATGTCTTTTTCCTTTATTTTAGTTCTTAGTTTACAAAGTTTGAAACAGTGGAAATTACTTTACTGATACTCTAAGAATCTGGAATCAGCTCATAAAAATGATATCTGCTAATCTATACAACTCGCAAAATAGCAACTCATTTGTTTAAGCCAGTGTATCTTTTTTAGAGCTCTCGATTGTCACTGTAGTCATTGTTTCTTCCTTAAATTATGGAAGGAAGACACTTGTCTTTCAAGCTACTCCAAATCATTGTGAGCACTTTTTGAATTTTTAGAATGTGATTCTCCTGTTTCGACATGATTCAGTACATGTTGATTGTATACAAAAATAGTATGAGCGCTCCAAATCGAAAGTTCAGGTTTGCTGCCAGCATATTTCCCGGGAGTTGCTAACTTCCCTTGCTGGTTATGTTTTTGATACACAACACCAATCAAAGACATGTTTCAATCTTTTTATGAATATTATGTCCACATATTTCCTGATACCTTTTTTTAGGTATTACATTTTCCTCACATAGTAAACTAAACACACAGACATATCAGAAATAGACAATATAAGCAAGTTGGGATGGTCCTTATGTTCTCAGTTTTGTCAGTCCTCATTTGTTTACAAATTATACAATGTGTCGTGAGATCAGCAAATTTAGTCTAAAGGATCTTACAAGCACTGCAGGGTCATTTATTGATGGCAGTAAATTTAATAGAAAGCAACAAAAAAATAATAAATAGGAGTTTGTTTGTTATATTCCCTTCATGGGACTTTTCTACTCTATTTTAATGGAGTGTGAAATTTACTACAGCTATGGTGAAATTGTGAGACCCCCGTAGAAAGCAACATATATGCATAACTAAAGACATTTATTTAATAAAATAATTTGGAATTTTCATTAGATTCTGGCTTGTATGGGAGCAAATGTATGCAGTGAAGTCATTCTGTCTAGACGAAGTCTATTTAATTTTCTTACTCCAAATGAAACAAATTAGTTATCTTTAGATTTAGGCTTACTCTACATTATTCAATGGGGTTAGTTGTACCTGGGTGTTTTGACTCCTACAAAACCGCTTAATCGAGCTTTATTTATACCTCATTGCCCTAATCAAACTTCTGGATAATCCAGAAATTTTACTTAGTTCCTTTATTTGTAATAGCAAAATCTTTGTCAATCAGTTGATAATTTGCGTTTGACATCTATGTTGAAGTATTATATAATTTTTGAAAAATAACAATGACCAAATTCAAATATATTTGTCAATTTTGGAATAAATGAAATTAATAATAATAAATATTTGTCACCATTAAAACCTCCATTGATTGTTTTGATGTAGCCATCAAAATATTATGGAATAATAATAAGTTAGTTTGCAGAAATAATGCCGTAAAGGGAATGAAGATGACTAATTATAAGTTTTTAAATTATATATTTTTATTGATTCAATTTATTCACATAAAATTATATTCTAAAATATATTGATCTCTGGTAACATCTGAAATTATTAACACTAGCTCTTAACATATTTTATTGAAGCCGATAATGTTGAAATCTTCTATTTTCATGGAATTACAGAGAGCATTTGTCCACACCATGAAGATTCTGTCAGTAATTTGTCTGTCACAGTGGAAGACTTTAAACTTGTGAGCAAATTTCATTTTTGATTTGCTTAAAACCCACGCTTTTCTGAAGCAAATGATAGGTTTTTTTATTTGTTTGTTTGTTTTTTGCAGTTTTTGGCCAGGGCCAGGTTTGAAACCACCACCTCCAGTATATGGGCCCAGTGTCCTACTTCTTTGAGCCACAGGTGCTGCCCCTGATAGTTAATTTTATTATGAATGTTTTGGCTACATGTTTGTTTTGGTCCAAGTCCCTTAACTGCTTTTGTTAACTATTATTTTGAGTTCTGTTTGTTGTTGATGTTTCCTAGTGTTCTAAAGTACTACCTTCTTCCTGACTACAATTATAATGTGCAGTCATTTCTTTTATCAGATTTTCAAGGTGCGTTCTTCCCAAGGGATTTATTCTGCTGAAAAACATTTACAATGAAATTTCAACATTTTTGTGGTTTTTGACACACACACTGTATTTGATCTCTTTCATCCATTTCAGCAAAAGCATATGCATATAGTTAGTTTTGCTGTTTTATTTTGTTATATTCAGTGCCAGATGAAATTTAGTTATTTTTACTGAAGTTTAATATTTTAGGTCATGTGTGCTTGTCAGTGTCAGTTTTTCTGGTGGAAGAGTGAAAGGGTGATGAAGGTTAAGATTTTGTCTGAACATATTACTCTTTAAAGTCTCCACAGCCTCACTGAACGTTGGACTACTACATTCAGATGATATGTTATTGCCAAAATGTGTATGAATGTAATAGAAATTAAAATATACTCGGTGCTTCTTCTTAATTATGGCAGGTTAGATTAAAAACTTTCCTAATGTTTTTCATAATTTGGTATACTACATTTTATTTTACACTTCAAATTTGAACTTATATAATTGTGACTATGAGGCTACATGAAGCCTCAAATACCATTTATAAGATTTATTATTTCAGTTTGTGCGGTTATCATCTAACCTGGATTTGTAGTATTGCAAGCAATTATACTGTCATTCAGTACTCTGTTAAGTAATCCTTTGCTAAGTAATATTTTAATTTTTTTGCATCCATACAATTAAAACAGATTTTCAATTTTTTCTTAATAGGGAATTGTATAGTTGAGTCTTAGTGCTTTGTTTCCTAAGATACAGACAATGGTAGACTGCGCAGACTCAAAAGTGGTATTGTTTACTTACTTGATCCAAAAGAGGGCAGCAAAAGTCTATTTTATATAAATCTGCCACGTGCTGATTTCTTCTGGTCAGTGGTTGTTTTTGTATAACCTATTCTTGTTTTAAGGTCAGGTATCCCTTTTCCATACTTAAAATATGAAATGAAAATAAATACATAACAAATCTATTGTGAAAAATATTAAGAAGAACATTTAAAAAAAAATCTTACCTAAAGTAGGTGATTTAAGATATGAAAAGGAAAACGTCTCTTTCCTTTGTCTCACTCTTATCAAACTCAATTAAAACTGGAATAAAATTATTTTCCTTTCTTTTAATTCTACTTGTCATTATATGATCACTGAAAAAATGTGCATCTAATAGTACCCACAGCATCAGTATTATACTTCTGTTACAAAGTGATTGTGGAGTTTTAAAGGAGTGAGTATAGTTTTAAAAAAAAATTTGCCATTTTAAAAATGAAGAAAACCTTTTAACTGAGAAATTAGATATAATTTTAGGCAAATTTTATTTTAATACATTAAATGGCTGGTCTAATGATGATAATTTGAAGTGTGCTACCATCTATTTGTCATTATTTTGTTGAGTTTCTCTTCTTCTTCTTTTTTTTTTTTGCAGTTTTTGGCCAGGGCCGGGTTTGAACCCACCACCTCTGGCATATGGGGCCGGCACCCTACTCCTTGGAGCCACAGGCACCACCTCTTCTTAACGAAACCTTCAGTCTTGAACTAGCACCAAAAGAGAACATAGCAGAATGAGTTTTCAATTTGTTTTCCTTCTTATACATATTTTCTGAAACTTCAATGTCTATTCTTTAGTTATTAGAAAAGTTGCCCTTTTTTAAATAAAATAGCTAAACTTAAAATTTTTGAGCACATAATTAGATTTCCTCCAAGTCTGGGGGTTGAGAATAATGAGAAGTGGAGAATGAGGGCTGCAGAATGTCGACTGTCCTTAAGTTCCTGAGAAGCAGCATGGATTTAGTGGTCATTGGCCAGTATTTTTGAGAGGGATGAAGGGAAATAAGTAGGAGACAGGAGCATATCGTACTAAAGTGAACTGTCTTTATGACAATGGTATCCTGAGTGTCTATACATGGTAAAGTTAATGAAATGACAAATTTGTCACATATTAACTTTTTCTACTATTGATATAATTTTTCATTTGGCACTTCTACAACTTTTTAGAAACATTTTATCTTCCATAACTAGCCACATCCTTAGCCTTTTACTTGATAATGGAAAAAGCAAAGTATTTAGTAGACTAAACATTTCACGCACTAATTTGAATGTAAAATGGTACCATAGTGTATAGCACATCACAAACGCTCTTTGCTTTTATTATTATTATTATTCCTTTATAACTATCATCTTCTCTCACCCCAGCATATAAATCCACTTTCATAAGTTATCCTGCAGAGTGTTTCTTGACAAGTATGACAAGTATGTTTTATGTCATTGGGTGAGAATGGGATAGGATTACTGTGGGCTACCAGGCATTTTTGCACAGCCTGAAAAATATATGTTTATAGACAAGATTTATTGAGCATGTATTATAAGATGAGGACTGCGCTAAGTATGTCATTTGGATTACTTCATTTAATCCACAGAGGAGGAAACTGGGGTTTGAAAGTAGAGTGATTCCTTGTTATGTTGGAAAAAATATTGCTCTCCAAAAATTTTAGTTCAAGAGCAATTACTTCAATGCAAATAGTTGACCCAACTGTTCCCCATCTTCATCTTTCTAGAGTGTCCACTCCTGCCCAGGTATTCCATCTACATGAAGTGATCAGTGCCTTATTTTTTTTTCTCACTGCTTTCAACATATGTTTTTAAGAAAGCGTCAAAGTTT
This sequence comes from Loris lydekkerianus, assembly GCA_963574355.1. Taxonomy (NCBI): domain Eukaryota; kingdom Metazoa; phylum Chordata; class Mammalia; order Primates; family Lorisidae; genus Loris; species Loris lydekkerianus. The sequence continues at coordinate 7,155 of CAUYPK010016584.1, read as the reverse complement.
AGTCCCTTTAATCTTTAATATAAATTTAGATTACTATGTTACTTTAGCCATAACTCTGCATTTTAAGACTCATTTAGGATTATGAATGGAAAGGTTTTTTCATCAGTTAAGGGAGGATCAATCAATAGATGGGAGACACATTGAGTGGTTTTGAGAGTGTGATGATGGCAAAGTACTCCTTCAGGATATTCAAATCACAGCATATGGACAATTACTCTTAAGGTAACAGATAATCACAGTCCTGCACAATCAGGCCCAGAACGCTAGGCTGTAATACATGCTTAACAAATTGTCAAATGGGCAAAAAATATACATGCGATGTCGTACACATATTGGTTAATGTAATTCACACAACAGTCCTCTGAAGCAGATGTTGTTCTAATCTTATTTTCATGGTACAGTTGTGGAACTTGAAGCAGAGAGGAGTAAGGTGGCTGGTAGGGGAAGAGGGCAAGTCTAGACACTCTGGCTCTAGGGTCTGACACTTTTCACCATCTTTTTCTCTTTCTTTCTCTTTTGCAATGTTTCGTCCATCCTTAGTACTCTTCACATCTTAGTCTCTACTTTCTCTCCAAAGGAAATCGTATTATTCCTTGGTCACAATTACTCATTGGGGCACATACATTTGGATACCAACTTGCATCTATGAACATTACATCTAATAACAATCTATCAGCATCACACGAATCTCCCACTACTTCTTAATCCCCCTAAGTACCAAATTAAATTTACTATCTTTCCTTAATTAGTTTCTTCCCTTATATTACTTACTTGAAAGCTTTATCATGCATCAGCCCGTTATATATCCAAATTTAGGATTTTCCATGACTCATTTTTTTCCTTAACCATTTTTAACAAATCGTAACTGTGTACCCTAACGCATTTATGGGGTACAATGTGCTGATTTTATATACAATTTGGAACATCTGTTTAATCACCAAATCTAGGCCTTAAATGTCTTTAAAACCTGTCTCTTTCCCTCTCTTCTTCTATTGCCAAAATTTATCATCAAAACTTCACCTTGTATCACCTAGGTGACTTTTTAAGTTGCAGTCACTGACACTTGTTTTTCCTTCACTAATTCTATTCATCAACCTGTCAACATTGTTATTCAAGAAATTATTCTCTTGTAAGTTTACCTGCTTAAAACAAGCCATCACCACCATGCCACTACTTACAAGATGAACTTTCTTTTGTGGCAGGTAAGGCTTTCCACAAGGCCTATGGTGAGTTCCTTGTCAATATCATCTTCTCTCTCTTCTCCTAGCCCAGAGAGGTTTCCACACTTTGCTCTTTCACATCTCTGCAGTCTCATTCATGTTCTTTCCTTTCTTTGACTTCCTCTTGTTCTCCTGGAAAGTCATTTTATCTTTTTAGCCCTGCTAAAACTTCATGGCTTCCTTCCCTATTAACTTCAGTCAGAATTAGTGCCATAATATGACATTTACAGAGGTTTGTTTTCCTTCATAATTATCCAGTTATTATAATATTTTAAGAAATTTGATGTGAATTTCTGTTAAAAATATGTAACCTATAAAAAATAAAGAAGCATAATAATTGTATTGAGATTCCACACAAAACTTACAAAGTAGATTGTGATCATTCTGGTGAAGCTACCTGGGTGCCATCATCTTGGACCACTATGTTGAATTTAGGGTTTATATCTCTTTTTCATTTAAATAGTGCAACCAGGAATCATCAAAAATATAATTCTTTTATTTCCTTGCTTTTGATTTTAGTTAGATATTACACTGTGTATAGTTTCCTACCAGTTTCTTTTGCTCACCCAATGCTATCTTTGTCTATATTTCTAAGATTCTTTGTGGTATTGCTTGTAACCTCAGGGTTATTTATTTTCACAGTTGTACTATTTTTCTTTTGTAACTCTTTACATGTATTTATTTCACAGATATTTTTAAAAGTTAATGCTTGAGTTCTTTTTAAATTTTTTAAAAATATTAAGCTGCTATGAGCATGCTTGCTCATTCCTTGGATGAACATGTGCAAGAATTACTTTAGGGCACAGAATTGCAGGTATAAGAATATTTGCCTATTCCACTTTAGAAGAATAATAAAAATTGTTTCCAAAATGGATGTGCTAGTCTGCATTCTTACCAGCAGTGCACACTTCCTCTTTCTTGTGTGCAATTTGCATGCTGGTGTTCTCCAGTGAGCAATAAAGTGAGGGTTATTATCAGTTCAAATACCCAGATCAGAGCTTGGTGCATATTCGGTGAACAGTAAATGTTAAATGACTACATACATAGTAGTTTGAGCACCCTTAAGGCAAAAATCAAGGAAATACAAAGGAGAGAGAAGGGGTAGCCAAAAAATTATTTATATTCCATTTAGGACATGATTTAATTTAGCTCTAAATATTTTTGTTCCCTCTACACCATGAAATGGTGCTAAAATCAGTAGGCCAGAACTAGGAATTGGATGTCTTTTTGAGGAAAATTGATTTTTAATAGTTTTTACTTGACATGAAAAAAATAATTATATTTGATAGCATTTATAAATCCACTATTTTGGTTCCAGAAATATTTTGTATTCATATTATTTACCTTTTAATAAAAGATCCAGCTAGTTTTGTTGAAACCTTTTATGTAAAAGTGTGCTTTTACAATTATCTTTTTATTTTGTTTTCCTGATCATTTTTGTAAAGGATATAATGTAGGTTAAAAAGAGAAAGTGCAACAACAACAACAAAAAAAGAAAGTGCTCAGAATTTATACAGCTTTGCCTTCCACAAGTACACTTATGTAATCATATTAGTGTAATACTTTCCCCCAACTCCCTGTGAACTGAAAGATTTAATGAGATTTCTCATTAGGTCCATGTGGCTAATAAGGGAATCGAGTCACAGGAAATAATCTGCTTTGTTTACAATGTGGTTCTTCTGAAACTTTTGTCTGGTATTCTATTAATATCAGTCACCTAAAAAAAAACATTTCTAGATGAACATTTTACTGAGTATCCAGTAATCACTTATTTATTGAACATTTCTTCTGTGCCATTACATGACAATTTTAAGAGTCTGATTTTCAACTCTTCTTGTTTATCCAAAAAGTGTTCTTGTGGCCTTTTTAATATATGTTGTAGTTCCTTTTTTCTCCAGATATTTTGAATTGTTCCTGAATATTAATGGTTATTTTATTTTATGCCCATGTAACTTACTATATAATGCATATACTATTTAAGGCATGTGTGCTCTTAAAAACATAGATTTAGTGCTAAATAGAAATTGGAGGTTTTCTCTAAACTGGGAACAGAATTTAAATCTGGGTTTCTGAAGAGACTAAAACATCTGGTCATTTTATGGAGAAAAGTACTCTTGGAGAATCCCCGGAATTCTAAGTGGGAAAGAACACAGGTCCGCTCATCTCACTGCATTGCACTATGTCTTACAAAATTTTATTTTCTTAAGAAACCCAATGCCTTTCCTTTTCACTTGAAATTGCCTCTGATGAATATTTAAATAAATGTAAACATTAGCTTTTACTAAGGCTAATTGTGAAATCGAATACTCCTCACATAGGGATTTTTTTAATGTTTGCAGGGGCATTTTTGTCAGCAGTTTTTGTGCTATTTAAAAGATCAGCGTCTAATGGGATTAAGTCGGATAATCAAATAACACACTTAGATCTGGGTACATGGTTTGATGCCTGTGGAGTACTTCTTTGATGAATATAAATGAAAAGTGTCTCGTGGTTAAGGGTAGAAGTCACGGTGCCCTGTGCATGGTGTTTCTGCTAAGTCAGCACCTAGACATGAAATTGAGACTCAGTTGGAAGGGTGGGTTGATAAGAGAGGAAGAAACCTGATAGGGTTTCACTGTAGTAGAGTGGAAAATGCCATGGGATATTTTGAGTGATACTGAATTTGAAAATATTGAAGAAAACCATCTAATGCAGACAATCATGGCTAAAATCAGTTTTGTGTTTCTCAACAACCTGCATCCTTAACCAATTCTTTGCATAGCTGCTTGTTTCATTTCTTTTTCTAGAGCTGGCCTATTTTTCCTTCCATTGGGATAAAAAATATGTGCTGTTTATAGTGTCACGCTCTATTTTGCCCTGGGAGTTCCTCCTTAATGTTTATTTTTCTTTGAAAATAGTCATTTGTGTACTCACTATTTCTCCTTTCTAATTGAAAAAATGTAGCTTTGAAACAATTTCAATGTTGATCAGAAAAATGTTCACCTATCATATCATGCTGTAATTATATAGTGAGATGCTGTAGAAGTGTGCGCATGTGTGTGTGTAGAGACATAATACCTAGTACAGTCAGAACGCATTTGTGACTGTTGAATATATTTTCACTAGACTTTTTATAAACTTGTTATTCATAATCTAATTTTGCCCCAAGTCCAAAATTTTCCATCTTGTAAAAGGTTTAATAATTGAATCATTACATCATTACTAGCCATTTGGGTTTTTAACCTCACAGCGTCCACAGGTGTGGTTATTCATTCTGATTATCTTCCAGGATTGCCTTAGGCAATGTGATGGCAAAGGATATGGAAATATTCTACATCTTTGTAAAATGCTCTCCTTTCTATTCAGCTTTTTCTTTTAATTATCACCTATTTATCTCTAACATCAAACTGTTTCTTCTCCCTATAAAAAAAGAAGGCACATGGGATATTATTAGTTTTAAAAAGTATTCACCTCAAATAAAAACTTTACAGAAAAGTATAAAGGATGATTTTATAATAAATTCTATATTTGGTGTCATCATGGCAGTTAAATTGCTTAAGGTCAAATAACTGTCAAATGCTTAGAAAATAATTCTATACAGCAACCTTACTTTCTTTCTTTAAGTCTAGAAAGAGCCCTAGTTCCTGCCTTCTCTTTCTAGCTCCTCACTTTCAAAATGAAATGAAACCAATTTATGGTACTTTGAATTTTCTTGGGGTCTCTGCATAGCCTTACTGCACATTTAAATTTTTTTTTTTTTTAAGCAGAGACTCACTTTGCCCATTCAATAGTGTTGTGGAGTCACAGGTCACACCAACCTCAAACTCTTGGGCTCAAGTGATCCTCTTGCCTCAGCCTCCCAAAGTAGCTAAGACTACAGGAGCCCACCACGGCATCTGGCTATTTTCGGAGATGAGGTCTTGCTCTGGCTCAGGCTGGTCTCGAACTCATGAGCTCAGGCAATCCACCCATCTTGGTTTCCCAGAGTACTGGGATGACAAATAGAAATTGGGGATTTTCCCTAAACTGGGAACAGAATTTAAATCTGGGTTTCTGAAGGGACTAAAACATCTGGTCATTTCATGGAGAAAGTATTCTTGGAGAATCCCCAGATTTCTAAGTGGGAAAGAAAATAGGTCAGCTCATCTCAACTACAATGTTGATTCATGTTATATTTTTCATACTTTCTATGTTTTGAAATGGATTCTGCTTAAATAAAAAGGAGCCAAATTTAATCTCTATTGCATACAACATCATGCTCAAATATCTATCTAATTCATCTGGCTAATGAATATTTTCAAAACAAGTCATTAGATACAAATTGTTTCTTAATTAAAGTCCAGTATTTTCAGTTAATTTCTAAACAATCTCAGTTTTTACTGGTCAATTATGTTGCTTTTACTCCTTGAAATGGCCTATTATGATTTTATTTTGTTTTATACATGAAAATATTTCTAGTGGTTTTATTTGAAGAAACTTTACACAATAAATATGTTTGATTTAATGATTTGCGCGAAAGCAGATGTCGAACTAAATATATTGCAGGATTAATTATGTTTGTCTAAGTCCTCTATTTCTCCCTGTCTCTCTCTGTTTCCCTCTCTCTCCCCTTCATCCCTCTGATTGTCTCCTCTCTGTGTCCTTCATCATTCTACTTCTCTTATGTTCTGGTTAAAGGATTGATGGGGTACCATAAACTGGGCATATCATACACTGAATATCAGGGGTATGAGAAGCTTAGAAAAAGATCAGGAGGAGCAAATTGAAGTTATGCTTCAGGCCTGTATTTTCAGGTATATTTTCATTACTAATATTAGATCTTTCATCCAGCATATGACCATGATATCAGTGTAAAATTGGATAATTGTTACGGAGAACAGATACAAATATATATATGTTTTTCTTATGTTGTTTTACCTACACTGAATTCTATCATCATACTGACAGGTGCTAGAAGGGTGGAACAAAGAAAGAAGGTGTGTGATGGATTTGACAGATTAAGGAACACTGGGAATTCTTTGTCACTACAAACCCCGCAAGGTGAGTCCTAATATCCATCCACTTGAATCTGAGTCCATGACCATTTTTGTGAATAAAGTATGTTAGGAGTGATATTGTACCTGTTCTGTTTCTGGAATTACAAAAATGGACATGCAGCTTCAATTTTCTCCTTCTTGAAACCTGGCTACCTTTCTGTGAGAAATCTCAGTCAGCAACAAGGAGCCCACATTAAAGAGAACTGAGCCCCCTTGCCCACTGCTCTAGCTGGGCTCTTACCCTACAGACAAAATCAGCTTTCCAAAATGTGAGCGAACCATCTTGGAAGTGCCCTGCTAGCACCAGTCAAGTGGCCCTGGCAGATGCCACACACAGCAGAGATGAGCTGTTCCTTTCAAGCTCTTCTAACATTGCAAAATATGAGCAAATAAGTGATCGTGTTATTTTAGTCACTAAGGTTTAGGGTGCCTTGTTATGCACAACAGATACGTGAATCCATGGGGGATGATATCATAGAGAGGAATTCAGGTAATTCACGTTGTTTAAATCCATGTCAGGAATCTTTTTTTTAAATATATATATATATATAAAGTACAAAGGGAAGCCTTGGAAGTGCCAGAGAATCTGATTTGCATTTTGAAAAGATTGTTATGATCATTCTGTGATAAATGGTCACCAAGTGTCATGGTGAAGGATACATAGTAAGATCCATGGAGATCAGTTATGAAGCTACTATTGTCTGGTGAGAGTTGTTATAGTTTGGGTGCAAAAAGTGGAGATGGTAGAAACAGAACACATTGGGGAGGGGGAGGATGAGCGGAGGGAGGGTGATTGGTGGGATTATACCTGCGGTGCATCTTACAAGGGTACATGTGAAACTTACTAAATGTAGAATATAAATGTCTTAACACAATAATTAAGAAAATGCCAGGAAGGCTATGTTAACCAGTGTGATGAA